>OX442370.1:19613951-19898951 GCA_949357725.1 Hyperoplus immaculatus
AGAGAAAACACAAGTGGAGCGGTTGAGGTATTTGGATTCGAATCTCTATCCCAACTGCTATTTTCTCCCAAATCATATACCCCAGCTTTAAATCAATAAAAGACAAACAAACATCAGATGAATAAACCTACACTCTGCAAACACTGACACACTTCTAGTTATATCATACCCCTTTTCTACGAAGAGAAAACATGTTCCAGTTCTGGGCCAGAGCTAGAGCCAGTTTGACAGCTAGTTCAACTTGGGAGAGTAGAGTCTAGCTGCAGCCCCGGAGAACAATACTGAGTCGGGCCGGGAGTACTGAGTACTCAGTACTGAGTATATATATATCTTCTATATATAAATCTTAACATTTTACGTTCTTGCCAAAACTGGTAAAGGGTATCGTGACCATTCAGGGGTAGGGTATTCTTTTAATCTATGGACAATTAAAACCATCCACACCAACACTTTAAAATATCAAAATGGTGCAAATTGTTAGGAGAGAAAATCACAATTGCGCATATATATATGTATTATAACCTCACCCTATCCCCTTGCCCTAACCCTAACCACCCACCTGAACTTAAGCGCCAAAACAATATAATTTGTGTAATAATGTTCGATATTACTTGTATTTTCTTCCGCCCCGCCTCAGTACTCCCGGCCCGACTCAGTACTCCCGGCCCGACTCAGTATTGTTCTCCGGGGCTGCAGCTGGATACTATTGACTTGGGAACCTATTAAAAACGGGGTACGTCGCCACTCTCCAGGCTAACGCTAGCACTAGATTTAAGCACAACAACAGCAGCGTTTCCGTCATATTTTTACATGTTTTGCCTCTGGCTTTGCTTTGTTAACCAAACAAGACCTATCCAGAGTATTCTCATCGGTCAATGTAATCGCTTTGTTCGGGAATTATGCTAGGATTGCGTCATGATTACGGCCATGAATTTTGAGTTGGTCTGGTTGGTCAGGATAATACCTCCCCCCCAGCCCCTGACGTAAGAGGTTTGCAGTTGTCCTCTGCCACCAATCAGAAGAGGACCTGAGCGATTCACTAGACTGTTAGCACTGAACACATGGCTTTCAACTGTGTGCCCTGACCACTCAGTGCATTTTATTGACAATTTTAACATTTTCTGGAACCGCAAGCAGCTTTTTAAGACAGATGGACTTTGTCTAAATAAGGCTGGAGTCAAACTATTCACATCCAACGTGATGTACGTCCTACGTCATCAATCTGTTCGTGCCAAGGACAAGGCCCAGGAGAAGAAGATAACACAGCGTAGCAGCAGCGCCGAAGGACAACTGCCGGCCCCAGATGACAGCTCAGACCAGGAGAGATATCAGGGCAGAGAGGAGGGGGCTCCACCCATCCCCGTCTCCCCTGGACCACGCAGGTCAACACCAAGCCGACCTCTCTCTCCTCGTTTCTCTCCTACAACCACCCTTTCTCCATCCTCTCCTGATCTGGGATTTAAGGAAATCATATGTACCCCCAGCAGTCAACGTCCCCCTCAACTCGCCAATCTAAGCCACAGCGCCCGGCTCTTCACCCCGCCACGCAAACCCCCTCTGATCCCACCGCGACGTCTTCATCATCAGGCTAGGGAGACTGATGATGTCAGCACTTGTTGATATGTGCCGGGCCGCGGCTACTTAGTTAACGCCTACGACTCACAGGATAAGCTGGGGCCCTGTTTCTCAAAGTGTATCTCAAGTAACAGGAAACTCTTAAATCCTGTAAATGTATCAAATCTGATAAGCATTCCTCTTCAGCCACAGTGTGCTGAAATAAATCGGGCTGACAATGCTTCGAACACACTAAATTTAGCTTTATTAAACATCAGATCCTTGGCAAGTAAAACATTTTTAATTAATGATCTTATTACTAGGCACAATCTTAATTTTATGTTTTTAACTGAAACTTGGTTAGACCAAGATAACAGCTCAGCTGTTCTTATAGAGTCCGCCCCCGCAAATTACAATTTTGTGAGTGAATCCAGAGTGCATAAAAAAGGAGGGGGGGTTGCTATTCTGTTTAAAGAATCTCTACTATGCAAAATTAAATTCAGCCTCTAGAGCTATTTTCATCAATATCTACCGGCCACCACAATACAATGCAAGCTTTTTTGATGAACTTACTGAACTGCTGTCTGTAATCTGTACTGAGTTTGACTGTGTATTAATCGTCGGAGATTTCAATATTCATACTGACAAACCAGAGCACAGATGTGCGAAAGAACTGTGCTGTGTCCTTGACAACTTTGGACTAAATCAGCATGTTGACAAACCAACTCATAACAAAGGGCACACGCTGGACCTTATCATTTCCAGAGGAATGAACATTTCAGACATAACAGTGGCAGATATGGGTCCCCTCACGGACCATTCCTGTTTATTTTTTGAGAGTACAATGTCTGTTCACACAATTGATCAGTCAAAAGTAATCAAAAAGCGGTATATTACAGAAAATACCAGTGAAACATTCATTCAAGCATTTTCTTCGATACCACCCCTCCCCTGTAACTCAGTTAAGGAGCTCTTAGACAACTTTAACGGCAAACTTACAAGTGTTATAGATGCTATTGCGCCCACTAAGATGAAGGTTGTCTCTGGTAAGAAAAGATCTCCTTGGAGAAATGCCCCGCAGGTCAGAATAGAAAGAAGAGAGTGCCGTAAAGCAGAACGCAGGTGGCGAAAAACAAATCTCCAGGTTCATTATGACATCTTCAAAGAGAAACTGTGCACGTTTAACTCAGAACTGAGAAATGCAAGGCATTCTTTCTTTTCTGACATCATCACCAAAAACAACAACAATGCACGTGCCCTGTTTGCTACTGTCGACAGATTAACAAACCCTCCTGTGCCAGTAGCGTCTGAGCATCTTTCCACGAGGGCCTGCAATGAATTTGCCTCCTTCTTTACTGAGAAAATTCACAAAATTAGACAAGCTGTCACTGCATCAATACCAAGTTCAACATATGTGTTCCCTCTTAAAATCAATTCAAATGCAATGACAGAATTTTATCTTATAAACCACAAAAACCTGGAGGACATTATACAACACCTGAACTCCTCATCCTGTTGCCTTGACATTCTGCCCACAGGCTTCTTTAAAACTGTTTTTAGCTGTATGGCCTCAGATGTTCTACAAATTGTCAATATGTCCCTTCAGACAGGTGTATTCCCACAGGCCCTGAAAACAGCAGTCATCAAGCCACTCTTAAAAAAGAACAATCTAGATACATCACTCATGAAAAATTATAGGCCCATATCTAACCTACCATTTTTAAGTAAAATCATTGAAAAAGCTGTTTATCAACAGCTAAATAACTACTTAGCAATGAATAACTGCTTTGATGTCTTCCAGTCAGGATTTCGACAACACCACAGTACTGAGACTGCTCTGGTTAAGGTCCTCAATGACATCCATTTAAACACAGACAGTGGCAAAAGTTCTGTCTTAGTTTTACTGGATCTCAGTGCCGCTTTTGACACAGTTGACCACAGCATATTACTAGATCGACTAGCAAACTGGGTTGGACTTTCTGGAACTGTACTAAGCTGGTTTGAATCCTACTTAAAGGATAGAGACTACTATGTGTCAATAGGCAATTTCACATCTGAGCGGACAAATATTACATGCGGGGTCCCCCAAGGTTCCATTCTTGGCCCTCTTCTATTTAACATCTACATGCTCCCACTAGCTCAGATTATGAATAAGAACAAATTATGCTACCATAATTATGCAGACGACACACAAATTTACATAACCATATCACCAGGAGACTACAGTCCAATACAGGCACTGAGTAAGTGCATTGAACAAATCAATGATTGGATGTGCCAAAATTTCCTTCAATTAAACAACGATAAAACTGAAGTAATTGTCTTTGGTGCCAAAGATGAACAATTAAAAGTCAGCGCACAGCTTACATCCATTATGTTAGAAACTACACCCCAAGCCAGAAATCTTGGTGTTGTTGTAGACTCTGACTTGAATTTCAAGAAACACATAAAATCAATCAATAAATCAGCCTACTACCACCTAAAAAACATATCAAGAATTAAAGGGCTTATGTCTCAGCAAGATTTAGAAAAACTTGTCCATGCATTTATCTTTAGTAGACTTGACTACTGTAACAGTGTCCTTGCTGGCCTTCCAAAAAAATCAATCAGACAGCTTCAGCTAATTCAGAACGCTGCTGCTCGAGTCCTCACTAGGACCAAAAAGGTGGATCACATTACCCCAGTTCTGAGGTCTTTACACTGGCTTCCTGTCACTCAAAGAATTGATTTCAAAATTCTGATGTTGGTTTATAAAGCACTAAATGGTTTAGGGCCAAAATACATTACTGATATGCTGATAAGTTATGAACCGTCCAGAGCCCTTAGGTCGTCTGGGACAGGTCTACTTACAGTCCCTAGAGTTAGGACTAAACGAGGAGAAGCAGCTTTTAGTTTTTTATGCACCAACAATCTGGAACAAACTCCCAGAGAACTTGAGGTCTGCTGCAACTCTCAGTTCTTTTAAATCGAGTCTGAAGACTTTTTTGTTTACTTTTTAACTTGCAATTTTCATTTTATTTGCTTCTTTTATTATGTTTTTTCAAATGTTTTATAATGTGTTTTATGTATTCTAATCTTGCCCCTGTAAAGCACTTTGAGTGGCCTTGTGTCTGAATTGTGCTATATAAATAAACTTGCCTTGCCTTGCCTTGCCTTGCCTTGCAGTTCCAGACCAGCTCAAAACTGGTGCCACACTTGTGAACCAGTTTTTTCTTTTAAGATAATTTTTTTTTCTTTTTTTGCTCAGAGAGACAGAAATGAAATTGGGCAGAGAGGGGAATGACATGCAGAGAACGCTTCAGGACAGATTCAAACCGGGTCTGCTGCGCTGAGGACTGAGCCTCTATGGGGGACACTCTAAACCACCACACCACAAGCGCCCCCTGGAACCAGTTTCTCTGGCGGTGGAAAACCAAAGAACTGGTTCTCGATTGGGCACCAGCTCCGAACCAACCCTGATTTTGCGTCGATGGACACATTTTTGTCCCTCCCCGCCTCCCCTGCTCAATGATCCATTTTCTCATTTACAACTTCGGCTTCCATTTTAATCCCCCACACCAAACAAAAAGAGTGAAACACCCAATAACAATTTGTTTTTATTGACTTCTATTGACTTAATCATTTGTCATATATTATATTATGGGTCAACGTACAATTTATATATATGAAAACTATTATGAATCTGACTTGACATTTAATGCTTGGTGTTTTGTGCCCCATTGGTACAGTACCAAAAGAATGTGTTTTGGTAGGTTTCATTTTCAGCCATACAATTGATTAAAGTCTTTAATGCATAAGGACTTACAGTATATCACACTGAATGCTTATGTGTGACCGATGGATGAGAAAGTCACCCACATATCCATCTATGAGAGCTAATTATCAGGACTGGTTATTGTCAATTATTCTTGCCACTGTCAAACAGATTTTCAATGTATACCAAATGTCAGAATGAAAGAAAGGTTCAAAGAATATGGGAGAGGCCTACAATCAATCATTTGGCAGTGGTTAAATCAGTCTAGCACTAACACACTGTCTCTCCATGGACCATTTTTTAAAGGGGAGTGCTTGTCATTATGTTTCAACCATTGATTCAATAAGGGGCCTCATAATGAAGATGCATGGGAACGGCAGAACAATCTATCCAATACATCAGAGTGTGTAATTCATACTTCAATCTTCATTGTGGCACTCTCAACAAGAAAGCCTGTCAGTCTGCAGAGGATGAGAGCCAGGGGGAAGCCACACACACACACCACTCATTATTTAGTGGTGGAAATGGCATTCCCCAATCAAAGGTATCCCAACCATGCACTGCACTAGTTTGTCAAGCTGTGCGGTCTGATACTGAACGCTGTATGTTTGTGTTGTCTGGTGGGTTTTTCTCAAATCTAGAAGCTGACTGTCCACATAATTATCTGCAAAAAGTGGTGCAAAATGATAACTAAATACATTGGTTTTCTGATGTGTTTGTGGGAGGAGGCCTAAGAGAAAGTGATTGAATTTGAGGTAACCACAGAAACGAATCACAAACAAGGAGCCGTACTCAGCATCAGCCGCAGCACAATTCAGCTGGACTAGTGCATTGACGTTTTTCCATATATGTACATGTGCTGGCTCGGCTGCATTTCCATGGTTGTGGGTGTGCATTCAACTAATGACGCGGCACCCTTATGTGTGTGAATATATATTTGACCACTGAATGTACCATTTCATTAGCCTGGCTCCGCCCGCCTACCTACTTCTGCTCAATTTTCATTTCACTTCAGTAGTCAGTCTGGGGGTGCGGTGTGTTCATGGAATTCTGCTCGTCCAGATGACGACGAAGTCGCGCTCCAGTTTCAGTTGAATGCTGCGTTCCTTTATACTCGGAAATCAGAAATTTCCGACTTGGTAGTTCCGAGTTCCGACCTGTCTGTGTTCCAGTGCATCTGCTTGGGAAAGTATGGACGCCTACAACCTTTCTAGTTACCGTTGCCAGGTACGGTAGATCCATAGACAATATGTAGTAATATGTAGTGAAGTTGGAAATTTCCGAGTTCCCTGTACAACTGAAACGCACCATCAGAAGCTGGCTCATGACATACGTCTGACCAAACGTGATGCGATTGGTTGGCTAATCCAGAGTGGCACTGGGCAGATCCAATAGTTTTAAACTTCAACAGACACCCGCCTCCAAGTGAGTGAACGTTTGCCAATTACAGCACTTCCAGACCTTCTGTACAAATGAAATGAAGTACGATGGTCTGGTAGCACCAGGCTACTGTAGGGGGTCAAACCTATGGACAGCTCTGTGCTGCCACCGTGCGGCCAAAACACTGCAGTACACCTTTACCTCTTCAGGTGGGCGTACCCAAACGCTAGCCGGAAACTCCACCCCGGTGGAAAGCCGGGACCTTTAAAAGGATGCCCCGCGGCTTATTCTGTCTTTCTGGGGGCGGCTTTTGGCTGTCCCATATAGAAACAACGAAGTCTGTACAGATCTACAGGGGCCTCTTCACCTCTGACCCAACCCCCACGTGTTTTACTAAAGCTATCGCATGCGGCCGCGGCGATCTCTAAAACGACGAAGTGGGTCGAAGCTGTTCCGTTGGAACGACCAGAAGAACACTGGAAACAGGCGGTTTACCCAGAAACCTGCCTTTGGACCAAGGACGTAAGCCGGTCGAATTGGTCTTCGACCGCAACCACCCCACACGAGAAGCAGGCAGTTTATCCAGAAACTCAGCCTCTCGGACCGCGGACTGGATAGCCGATCGAGTGATCTTCGACCGCCATCCCCGCACCAAATCAGCTGCGCCCTCTTGCCTTTTTCCTGCGATCTGACACCGCAGAGATCACCTCACCAGCTCATCGCCGTCTCGCGGGCCCCTTTCGCCCGTCCTGGAAAGGAGTGGCCTACCCGCCTCAACGACGACGAAGCAGTGGGAATTAAGTTTCCCCAAGTGAGATTTTGGCTTTATAATTACCTGGGCAGATGTTTAGTTATTATTTACTTTTTAAGGTGTGAACAATACTGTTTATTTTCGAATTTGTGTTTGCTATTTTGAAACAAGCTGTGTGATCAATCTCCGTTTGTCTTCTCCCCCACGGAGAGCCAGAACGGAAAGTTAGATCTTTTCATTCACGCTGCAGTGTGGTTTCAAGTCTGCTGTATGTTTTAAAAACTTAACACCTTTCTTTTTCCCTCTCTCCGCGTCCAAGCGTGGCCTTTCCTCCTCTTCCTCTCCTGCACGCACGTACACACACGTTAGATGGTAGCCTTGATCAGATAGAATTGGTGCTAAGATCTTTGGTAGAATCCCTTTTAAATGGCTAGTAGCTCTTCGAAATTCCCCGCCTCAAATCCCATCGTCAGGTCCTTTGTTCTAAAAATAGACGCCCTTTTGAGTACTTCCCCCTTCGGGTGGAAGTAGAATAGAATAGCCTAGCCATCCAGGGACGCCATTTTGTGTCATTAATAACCTGACCTAGATAGAATTGGTGCTAAGATCTTTGGTAGAATCCCTTTTAAATGGCTAGTAGCTTTTCGAAATTCCCCGCCTCAAATCCCATCGTCAGGTCCTTTGTTCTAAAGATAGACGCCCTTTTGAGTACTTCCCCCATCGGGTGGAAGTAGAATAGAATAGCCTAGCCATCCAGGGACGCCATTTTGTGGCATTACTAACCTAGCCTATTTTGGGTCGCCATTTTGTGTCTGTCGCCCCAAGTCACGTGGGAGCTTCCCCGTCCCCTTTTTCTTGCTCCACACACACACACACCCACACACTCACTCACTCACTCACTCACACTCACTCACACACATTGGTACATAGCTGTATAAACAACAATGTTCTAGACGTTTTTCTTTGATTAAGTGTATTTGCTTCATGCGTGTATAAAACGGATGTTACCTTAAGTTTCATCGTGGTTAAAATAAATGTTCTTATATTGTAACCAGAAGTGTTTGTGATTTATTTGTGTGGATATTATTGGAGTGTCAACAATCAACAAGTGAAAGACTCTGTAGCCTTCAGTGTTAAGATCATATTACCAAATTTATAATAGTAACTACTTGATTACATTATTTTATGGAAATGATCTTTGAGACTACGATTTGCTAATGTTGATTTGTTTAACTGAGCGTTAAGCTATCAACATTTCTAAATAAATCCTTTGATTAAACGAGACAATTTGCTATTACTTTTCCATTCTTGAATGAATGGTGGTGCCCCTTTTGAACTTTAAGAAATTATTAAAGTATTATTAATCATCAGATTAATTTCTAATAGCTGAATTAATCTGAACCACCTGTACCCGCTACACTACCATTTCATAACTGTTAATAAAAGATCAATACAAAAACCATGCGCCTCCCTGAGTTGATGAAGTATACAACAATAACCCATTTCTACCATTTATAGCTCTTAAAATACGTCAGTGGGGGCGGGACCTGATGAGCCTTTGGCTTCTCCTGCCACCCTTCGGACGATAACACAAAGTAATATGTATGAATATGCAAAGAGAAAATTGTGTATTGTGTGTAATTGTCCGGAAGAATAATAAATAAATAAAAATAAATAAATAAAATACGTCCACGGTTTATAGTTTTAGCATAGTTTAACATTAACTCAATCATAATGCCAATTTCTGCTGCAGGGTTTTCCATTCTAAAATAGCATTGAATGTGTTTGAGATGTCTGTCTCATCAGGCTGAGAAGCGGATATGTAGCTAAAAAGGGTCATTTAACGATGACGCCGATTCATCATTCAGTGACGTCATCGTAGCCAGCTTGGAGTGCACCTTGACCCCGGTCTAGACAAGGTCCATCTCCGGGCTGGGCACACAGATTGGTGAAATGCTTCAGAAGCCCATTTCTAAATACACATAGCATTAGCCTCATAGCATAAATGCCTAAATCATATTTACTCTACTCTACTTTTACTCTACTCTACATTTTCTTTTCGTTAGCCTAATAGCATAATAGCCTTAGTCATATTTTAAGAGTTATAAAGTAGGGTAAAGTAGATGTAGAGTAGATGTAGAATAGAGTAGATGTAGAGTAAAAATAGGGTAGAGTAAATATGATTTAGGCAATTATGCTATGAGGCTAACGATAGCCAAAATCCAGTAAGGAAAGCGAATATTGTTATCTTTGACATAACATCGACAAATAGTCAGTCCGGTTTTATCTACTTTATTGATTCTACTAACTTCAAAACAGTTCAAACCTTTTTTATTCACGTAACCAAAGTTTTTGAAGTCTTTTCAAGTGCACCTGGAGATTTGAGTTGTACAGCACTTTAGACAGCAAGCAGATCAAGCTCATATCATGGGAGATGTGATCAGATCAGCTTCACTCAGCTCAGGCTTCCAAATGGCCCTCTCTGCCCCCCTTGAGATCTTCAGCAGCAGGTCGGGCAGGCATCTAGTATTCATGAATTTTTCCACGGTAACAAAAATTGGTCTTCACTAGCAATATCACCTGGAGTAATTCTACCTGATAGACTTTAATGTATCCACAAGGGAAGAGCACACCTCTACACTGCAACACAATATCGTTAACCCCTGCTAATGGGGGAGGGGGAGATAAGGACTTGCTTTGGTAAACTAAGAGTTTATCTAGACTCTTTAGCAAGAGACAAATCTCCTAATCCTCAACCCCTTTTACACCATCTCATAGCACAGGCAATTCTTTCAATTATTCAGAGGATACTTACTGGTTTACTGAATGAATGGCTTTAATTGAACTGAAGATGGTCTCTCTAATGTCCTGCTTAAGGGTTCCCTTGGCCTTCAGGATCTCCAAAAAGTACTGGGAGATAAAAGAGGGGGAAAAAAAGACGTTATATCTCTGCATTTGTATTAATAAGCCATAACTGGGGCTGTGTCTGATGGGATAATATGCCTTTAATGAATGTAAATATTGTTTGATAAGGAGGTTCCGTCACTGCTGACATTTCAATTATTTCAACCCCAAAACATCTAATACCATTGACAGGCTACATAAAACATTTACAACCATTAAAGGAATAGTTCAACATTCTTTTATTTCTAGCTTCTTGGCCTCACACTTTGGTTCAAGACAAGGCAAAAGAAACCATTAACTGTGCATGCAAAGGTTGCTCATTGCTAGTTAGCTTAGCTCAAATACTGGTGATCAATAGGTAACATTATATACTTAACAACATCTCTAAACAGTCCTGTCTGCTTGCTGCGATGTAACATTGCGCTCTGTATCTTTGTACTGTCATTTTAGAACCAAATACATACTGGAAGGAAAACAGGATTGTATGGAATATTGTTTGATAAAGAGGTGCTTTCACTGCTACTGGTATAGTTGATTCTAAAATGACAAAGCGCAGAAACTCTGGCTAATGCCCCCATTGACTACCAGTGTCTGAGCTAAGCTAAAGAGCAATGAGTGTCCTTTGCCCATTTCTTCTTCAAAAATGCATAGTTAAAGGACTGGTTTCTGTCACCTTGTATTCAACCTGAGAGTGAGGCAACAAGTAGAGCTGCAACGATTAATCGACAAATCGATTATTAATCGATTATTAAAATAATCGCCAACTATTTTGATAATCGATTAATCGTTTTGAGTATTTTTTTAATAAAAAATGTCCAAATTCTCTGATTTCAGCTTCTCAAATGTGAATATTTTCTGGTTTCTTTAATCCTATTATGACAGTAAACTGAAATATCTGTGTGTTTTGGACATAACAATACATTTGAGGACGTCAACATGGGCTTTGGACAATGTATCAACATTTTTCACCATTTTCTGACATTTTACGGACCAAAACACTAATCGATTAATAATCGATTAATCGAGAAAATAATCGACAGATTAATCGATTATCAAAATAATCGTTAGTTGCAGCCCTAGCAACAAGCTAAAAGTAGAACATGTTGAACGATTCCTTTAACAACAGGGACTTTGAGAACTTGAGGCCCCACAAACCAGACTGACTTTTAACATTCTATGTTTTATGTTCTTTAGATCTACTTATATATATACGGCACATAACTGTATATCTGCATGGCTCTAATGAAGCACAAGCACAGAGAGAAGTTGTGGTAGCACAACACTCACAATAAAGCGACAGCTGGGCTGGTCTCAAGTCATTTGAAGTGAAAATTGGATTAGCAAATTGAATGTGCATTAGGCCTAAAAATGACTCCTAATTGGAGTGAACGGGTGGAGGGTGAGTAATTGTGTAGAAATGAGGCTGCAGCAGTGGGTGGAGAAGACTGTTCTCTCAACAGGGAGGAATAGTTCCATGAATGCTACCTTTTAGGCTGTGCACTTCACATGTTTCAATGTAGCAGCACAGTACAGTATGGGCTTAAGGTCCAAATAGTTACCGAAGAATGATTAACACGGAGATTCTTTACTGATCGTTTAAGTATGGAAAGGATTAGTCAAATGCACATTTAAAAGGTTGGTTCATCCAAAATGATGAAGTAACTTTCCTTCTTGGTGTGGTTTATAGCTGTCTCTGAGATCTCTGATTTAATTTGGAATTATTGCAGCGTTAATTAAAGCAATAAAAAAATAAGTACATTTTGACATGTCCTGAAATGGTGTCCCTTTTGATATAAAATTGACAAACGTCAGCGTCAACAGTTTAAAGAAAATGTATTAGCTATTTCTGCATTCAGACAAGCCTGGTGATACCAGCCTGATCTCCCAAACTTCACATTCATTTCTGTCCCACAGATCATTTTGGACTTTCTCCAATCTCCGTGGGGAAGCGACCGGCCCCGTCCATTACTTGAAGGCAGCCCCTGATTGGTTCATGTAGTCATCACTCTAGCCTCCAGTCAGACCGGACCCTCCATACTTTCCTGATTGGTTCTTGTAGTCATTGACATTCACATGGATCAACAAATAAGATTGTAAGATATGGCTGGTCTCACAAGGCAAGATTGACTAACCGAACCAATCAGAAGCTGCCTTCCAATACAATGGACGAACATTAGGTAAGAACGTGGACCATGATTGGCCCCGGCATTTTTTTTTTTTTTTTGACCGGGCTCCTCCCCACGGAGATTGGAGAAAGTCCAGACTGATTTGTGGGAGAGAAACTAATGTGAAGATCTGGAGATCAGGCTGATCTCAGCAGGCTAGGAATTCCCCTGATGATGGTCTGTGGGTGTGGAGGTGTCGTCTCCCACTAATAAATGACTTTCATTCAGACAGTATAACGTCCCTGGCCTTTGCGGTACATACAGTGGTGACCAGCTCAAGCTGTTGGACGTAGCGTTGTTCGGTCTGCACCAGCTCTTTGGCTGTGCGGGTGCGTTTCCTCTCCCAGCGCTCCCTCTGCTCCTGGATGGTGGAGAGTCCCAGGGGAGCAGACGGCCCAGGGGAGAAACTCATGGTGACCAGAAGGACACTGCTGAGACACAGGAGATGACATACAGTATCTCACAAAAGTGAGTACACCCCTCACATTTCTTCACATTTTTCTTTATATCTTCCCATGGGACAACACTGAATAAATGACACTTTAATACAATGTAAAGTAGTCAGTGTACAGCTTGTATAACAGTGAAAATTTACTGTCCCCTCAAAATAACTCGACACACAACCATTAATGTCTAAACTGCTGGCAACAAAAGTGAGTACACCCCTTAGAAAAAATTTACAAATTGGGCCCAAAGTGTAAATATTTTGTGTGGCCACCATTATTTTCCAGCACTGCCTTAACCTTCTTGGGCATGTAGTTCACTAGAGCTTCACAGGTTGCAACTGGAACCCTCTTCCACCCATTTATGACAGCATCACAGAGCTGGTGGATATTAAAGACCTTGCGTTCCTCCACCTTCCATTTGAGGATGCCCCAAAGATGCTCAATAGGGTTTAGGTCTGGAGACATGCTTGGCCAGGCCATAACCTTTACCCTCAGCTTTTTTAGCAAGCCACTGGTCGTCTTGGAGGTGTGTTTGGGGTCGTTATCATGTTGCAATACCACCCTGCGGCCCAGTTTACGAAGGTTGAGTGCACATGGTCAGCGTCGTACACAGAGGTTGGCTTTGGAAAATAGACGTATGAGTGCTGCCAGCATTGCTGAAGGGCTTGAAGGGGTGGGGGGTCAACCTGTCAGTGCTCAGACCATACGCCGCACTCTGCATCATACTGGTCTGCATGGTTGTCATCCCAGAAGGAAGCCTATTCTAAAGATGATGCACAAGAAACCCCACAAAAAGTTTGCTGAAGACAAACAGACTACGGACATGGATTACTGCAACCATGTCCTGTGGTCTGATGAGACCAAAATACATTTATTTGGTTCAGATGGTGTTAAGAGTGTGGAGCGGCAACCAGGTGAGGAGTACAAAGACAAGTGTGTCTTGCCTAGAGTCAAGCATGGTGGTTGGAGTGTCATGGTCTGGGGCTGCATGAGTGCTGCCAGCACTGGGGATCTACAGTTCATTGAATTCTAACATGTACTGTGACATACTGAAGCAGAGCATGATCCCCTCCCTTCATAAACTGGGCCGCAGGGCAGTACTGCAACATGATAACGACCCCAAACACCCCTCCGAACGACCACTGGCTTGTTAAAGAAGCTGAGGGTAAAGGTTATGGACTGGCCAAGCATGTCTCCAGTCTTAAACCCTATTGAGCATCTTTGGGGCATCCTAAAACGGGAGATGGAGGAGCGCAAGGACTCTAATATCCACCAGCTCCTTGATGTCGTCATGAATGGGTAGAAGAGGGTTCCAGTTGCAACCTGTGAAGCTCTAGTGAACTACATGCCCAAGAGGGTTAAGGCAGTGCTAGAAAATAATGATGGCAAAACAAAATATTGACACTTTGGGCCCAATTTGGACATTTTTTCTTAGGGGTGTACTCACTTTTGTTGCCAGCAGTTTAGACATTAATGGCTGTGTGTCGAGTTATTTTGAGGGGACAGTAAATTTACACTGTTATACAAGATGTACACTGACTACTTGACATTGTATCAAAGTGTCATTTATTCAGTGTTGTCGCATGGAAAGATATAATGAAATATTTGAAGAAATGTTAGGGGTGTACTCACTTTTGTGAGATACTGTATAACTATCACTATTAGCTGTTACCATTTTGCATGTCCAAACCGAGATTGCGATACACAAAGCCATGATCCTGTATTGCGTTGTGAGAAGGCAGATTTGCATTTTTTCCCCCCACATGTATATTGTTCTTTGTGTTCAAATCTGTTCAGGTTATTTGTTATTAAATGTTAAAAACGTAAACTTTTGAAACCAGGTTCCAGAATGAAATCTTTTGTAAAAACTCAACTCCAGCGTCACCATGTGAATAGCAATGCCGGCGTTCCCTGTGATAACTATGACATCATAGCTCCACTCTGCACATGCTTAGATCTGTTACATTTGCTGTAAAAATAGCCACACGCCAGTAAGAAGACAACACAGCGGAGGAGGATTACAGTGAGAGCTGGTGTTTGTGTTGTTATCCCTGATAAGTGTATTAACTCTCCTTTTAACCAGCTGTGGTGTGAATCTCTCCCCTGCTGACCTACAGCCACGGAGAAGCAGGACAAGCCCTCCGCCCTGCATCCGCTCATTACTGTCATCTCCATTCTGCCTCGGTGGAAAAGGGCTATTTGAGCACAGCGTCAGCAGCTATTAACTGAGAGGGCCTGATCAATGCTAACCAGGCTAACACCTCTCCCAACGGACATGAGCCTGGCTGGTACTTGATGTTGATTTAACTACGACAGCACCTTCTAACAACACACCTCTGGCTTTGTAGTTCATTATGAAGCCTGTACCCAGTGCCCCAAGCTAAAAATCCCTGAATAAACACAATAACTGGCCTGGGTTAGATGAGACAGGCATGCTCATACTCATTCATGAAGCATGCCTACAATGCCAGGCTCAATTCTAATCCCATCTTTAACTGAGGTATATGGTTACACTATAGTATAGTCAATGGACAAATATACTTTGCAATGAACTGTGGTTATTGAGGCTGATAAAACTTAAAATAAATCTTACTACCCCACAAACAAAATTGTTATTCAAATTCAGATTTGGAATTTTAAGAATAAGTCAATTATTTATTAAAGCAACTTGATGTGTCTCAGTCTGAGATTGAACTCCCAATAGCCTAAATAATGCAAGGATAGCCATAAAAGTATAAACAACAACAACTGGTCAATTCATTTTGTTTTTCCCTTCTTAGTCATATTACATCTGCATTTTACTTTAAATTGAGGTGGTACGTTCAAAGACTTGTAAAGTGTTAGTTTAGGGTTAACGTCACATAGTCTACATACTTCTTATTTTAGTCAAAGTCAGTTAACAAGGCCTACACATACATGTTAGCCTACTGTAGCTTTTCTTCTCTTCTTTTCGAAGGGACAGCATAGGCTACTATCGACCTGTCACTACACAGGAAAGCGAAATGAAAACTTTTTAACAACAAACTTACGTGCCAGGTAAAATGTGACGCTGCTGCTTAAAGGAAGCAAATAAGCGATATTAGCGTCTAATGTCTTAAACCGCTTACATACCGTGTGTTGAGGTAATACGTGGTAGCTTTCCTTCAGGTAACGTCTCCACTTTTTAACCAAGGCGCTCTTTTTCGGGTTTCAGCTTCCTGCTTCCGGGCTGCGTTGTTGATGCGCCCGCTGGTTGGCTGCTCCACACCAAGGCCCCTCCCCCACTGTGGACACAACTTGACTGATGCATGTAGCAGAGCTAACACCCATTGGCCTTCATTTTAAATGCTTACATTCAATGGAGTGATCAATGTTTGGAATAAACCATGCAGTAATAAACACAATACATTTTATTTTATTGTTTTATACTGTTCAGCCAAATGTAGGCCTATTGGAAATAGTTTCAAAACCACTACATATGTGTGGTAGGTGTGGGCCACTGTGCAATGCAAAAAACTTCTCTTCGTGTCATTAACTTTTCATTTCCCAGGAATATGACACGTGTACAAAGAAAAGACATTGTTGATTGCAGACTTTACAGATAATTTTGTTTTTAATAGGGAACTATTCTTCAATTTGAGTTCTTACACATTTTTATGTTGAGTAGATATTGAGTGTTGTCAAAAGGAAAATACATAGGCCTAGGTAGGCTACAAAGTCCCATGATGTAGTAGCTGATCATCAAGTACTTCATACATCTGCATACTTAAATGGATTGGTTATTTATTTATTTATTTTCTGTCCGAGACTGTGTCACACCTTAATTGCAGATGTGGTGAAAAATAGACAAATAGGCTACTTGAAAATTTACTAACTTCAATGAATGGACTTCAATGGATTCAAAAGGCACTTTTGTATACTGTCTTTATTACATTTTTGTACGAATGAAACTCCCTTCTTTATGTTTGGAACTTTGTGATGAGTATTTTCTTTCAAAAATAATCATTTTAATGACAATATATCAGATGCATCAATCATATTGCAGTGTCTAAAATATGTTTCAGCGTTACCTTGTTTGAACATGTGTAGTTTTGTTTTGTTTTGTAACCATGGTGGAGTGAGCTCCAGGGCTCCAGCTTAACACCTTCCTCTCCATCTAGTACAATGTTTACAGTTTTTGGGATGGTGTACATGTGACGTCATAGATCAAACATATCATAAAAATGGGAAAGAAAAAAAATTAAAAATTTTAAACTATTTTTAATTTTATTTTTTCCAAAGGTGAGGGATTAAAGCAGGACCCATACGGCCCATCATTGCAGATGATTTACTTCTTTGAATATTCATAATATAATATTCAATTAAATGTGCACATACCAGTCGACACACAGAAAGCCTGGAGCCTTCCATTGCCCTGCAGTTCTGTTAACATAACTTTTTTCTTTTCACTGATGTTTCTACATGGAGCATCAAAGGAATACTTAATGTGAATGCTTTTTGTTTGAGATTAAAATGGTTGAGTCAACTTTCACTACTCTTATCTTCTCTCCTTTTATTTTATCTCAGTCTTGAACCTTCGACAGACCTCTATAGATTTGACTGTGGATGTGCAAAGTTTTTATCGTTTTTACTTAAAGATAGAAACTGACCTGGCGACAAGTGTTGAGATGCATCGGTGCTGTCTGCGAGAGGAAAACGCAGCTCAGCAGTTTGCAGCTCATTATGAGATAAAAGTGAAGCCGTGGGTAATCAGGGCGTGACACAGGAGGCTATAGCTTGAGCACTGAGGACTTTAGAGTGTCTAGAATAGGAGGCATGTTTCTGGAGCTCACAGCGGGCTGCAGACCCATGCTGCCTGGAAGCTCCAGACAGCAGCCACTGACAGAACACTGACATCTAGTGCTGCAAGACAGGACACAAGTCAGGACAGGGACCAGAGGAAATCCCAAACACCACCTCTCCGGTAATATCACAGATATGACAGTGATAAACCTTGAGAAAAAGTGGGATAGGATATGAAAACAGATTTTTTTTATTGATGACTTTTGCTATGCATCATAAAGCTTTAAAGTACTAGTAGTTGAGACAATACACAAAGACTTTAAGTCATGCCAATAGAAATGCTTAAAAATAAATTATTGTGTTACTGTTCTACTGTTAGAAAGAGCCCACTACAGACCTTTGAATGTCTGCTTCCATTGATTCAACTATTACATGTCATCAACAATAATCCTTCAGGGAAGTATTTGGACATAATAACTTTTATGGGGGGAAAATGTAGAAATATAAAATATATCTGGGGATTGGAATAAAAAAACAGATAAAAACAAGCCTAGTTGTATTTACTATGAGGTTTACCATACAGTTCCTGTCCTGATATGGCTCCATGTTGTTGATACAGAATGTAAATATATTGCTGATGAATGTTACAATTCAACCGAGATAATATAATGTCAGATGAAGTTCCAATACATTTCATAATTTTTAATGAGTTATAATATTTTGTATTTTACAGACAGCATATCAATGCAAAGACATACTTTACAAAACAGTCTAGCATTTGTTACTTATTGACTTACTGTATGTAACACATTTGATAACCTCTCAGAACTCCTGTACTACGAGTTATATTATGGGAATTGTATACAAATATGGAAGGTGCACATTTGTAAAGGTATATGACAGTGATAAACATTAGGAAAAAGTGGGATAGGATACGTCGACAACAGATTTTTTTGCTTTAATGTGCCACTAGTTGAGACAATACACAAAGACTTAAAGTCATGCCAATAGAAAATGCTTAATAATAAAAAAAATATGCCAACAACGTGATAATAGCCTTCAAACAATGACCATTTACAATTTCCAAGACATGGTTAACCTAAAATATATCTAAAAAGACCCTTGTGGAAAACTAAGCATACAATGGTTGCAGACTGCAAAATGTCACTGGATAAATAAAGTCTCAATGGAATTACATTAGATGTTTCAAATGTCACATGTCACTCAATCGTGTATGGATTGATTGTGAATAGCAATTCCCTTTTTCTGCTATCCTCCCATGTGAAATTCCTTGTGGAAAACGTTGTGTAAAGAGGACAAAGTAGCTGACTGAACACTAGCTATATGTGTGTCTAAAGAGAGTCAGGTAAAACTCTTTGCAAATTGCTAAAAGGTGAAATGCATCTTTAATGAGGAGTGGAGAGAGTATTAAAATGCATGATAGCGGTAGCGGCCTACACTCTTTATTGTTTTCAATTTCATTGTGTTTGCAGTTACATTTGGTATTATAATAATTGGCCCCCCAAAAAAACAGATCGGTTGCAAATTAGGCCTCCTTTCTGCCCGGAGGCGATGGGAAGGCCTGAACAGTACGGGGTGGAGACCACAGACAAAGGGTCCGTTTCTTTTCTCCACCTGAGGATAGGGAAGAGGATAAAAAGTCAAAGCGTCAATATAATCTACACAAGTGGTGAAGGAACTCTCTCTCCCAAGGTCCCCCACTCCCCCCCAGCCCTACGGTGTATTATTCATGCCAACTATTGCCACAGGACTCATAATTGACCTCTGCACCCGCTGAAAAAAAAAAAACTTATACCAGATGAAAGAATGTGATGTTTTGTAAATTCAACTTTTTTACAGTCCCCCTTCTCCCCATCCAATCCAATAGTATTGGATTGCATGGTCATGAATTATTCAAGGGATAAAGGGAGGCAAGGCTACTTCGTACCTTAGCTGGGAAGATGTTATATGAAACAAGGTTGCCGGAGTCCAAGAGATATATCAAGATGAGTTGGGGAAAAAACAACAACAAATAAAAAATAAATTCAAAATAAATAGGAGCACTGTTGGACAGAAATCTCTTAAGTGAATACAGGGGGAAAATATTACTGTCAAATAGCTACTTTTTTCTCCAGCAGGAATGCCGGCTCCTTGTGAAAAAAAATCTCTTCAGTGTTTATTGATGTGGAATCCCATTATCACCATATTGGTGAAGAGGGGGCAAAGGCTTCATTTATGTTTGAATGCTTCAGCGCCCGGCTCTTCACAGAACTTTATGAGTTGTAATTAACAATGTTTTTGTCAAATGGTAATTATGGCGTCAAGTGTTGACACTTGAGTCATGCCTATGGGCCGCTGACAAGTACATAATTGTATCATTTAGACTTAAGTAGTCAAAACTGTAATTTGTTTTTATGCAATTTGTTTTCTACAACTCTTTAGAGAAATGTCTCGGTTTTCATGAGAAGACCGAACTCCTTAAATGAGGATAACTATTGAAAGTGAATGGTATTTTACACAAACCTTTTTTTACCACTTTATTGAGATTCAATAATATTTCATTTATGGGGTTTTGGGAATTTTAAAAAAAATAAAATAAAACATTGGCATGGAGATTACATTTTAATATTCTGATCTGCACAAATCAAATCCAAAATATATGTAAGAAGAACAAAGCAGAACAAGAGTGTTTTTAAGAGCTGTTCAAAAGCAATTAACTATAATTGCCTATTGTCTACAATGGGCAGCCTAAATTAAAACTCTCCATCGGGCCTTTTTGGAACCTTGCACTTCACACCCCTGTGCTGTTTTGTGTGTTGTGTAGAACGCTGGGCTCATTAAAGAGAAATGACCATTTGGCCTTGGGAGAGGAAAAAATAATCACTGCGAAACAAACGCACAAAATTGAGTGACACTCGAGTGGTGTGAGGACCATCAAAACTGCCATGCTTTTTTGCAAAACCCAGCGGTTTTCATGGATAATGATAAACTGTCATCATGCCCGCAATTACTGAAAGCACTGGATGGCAGGGTTTTTTTTATGTGTGTCAATGAGGTCTCTCCTAATTGATGGTCAGGGACACTAACTCACTTGAAAGCTGTCACTCAAGCGTCAAACTATGAAATGGGCCTGTAGTGAAAGACCAGGTCTAGGACTAGAGACAGGCTGTAAGAAATTACACTAAATCCCGGGTCTTTTAATAATAATTGATTTTATTTATTGAAGCCTTTTATGACACTCAAGGACACCTTACTGTTAAAACAAGCAAAAATACAGTTAAAACAGGCTGGTATCGTTTAAACGAAAGACAAAAAATATACAATAAACAATGAACAACAATGAAACAAAAAAGAACGTTTCCATGGATATGTGAGAGAGGGGAGTTATGTGGGATAGGCTAGTCAAAATAGGTGAATTCTGAGGGATGTTGGGGAGTAAATACTGAGTACTCCTTTCTATCAATGTAAAATAACTACGCCATGGCACCTAAACCTTGGTCCAAGACTGATTGGGTTGGCAGATACAAATGGATATTGGCCGCGTTTCCCAGATATGATCGTTCTTTGGGACCAAAGAAGGGTCGAAAGAAGGGTTCGTCTAAGACGGAGCGCTAAGATACGGGTGTTTCCCAGATGGCTTCTTAAGTGCCATCTTTGGAGAAGCCGTAAGATGAAGCGAAAGAAGCTCTTTAGTGGGAGCTGTCCACCGCGGTAGTGCTGAAACTGAATAAATCGATGCCAGGCGAATCGATCACCCACCTCTTTATCAGCACATACGTCACACACAGCGCCCCGTGGTCTCCCCCACACAGGTGGAATTAGGTTACGCATGTATCGTGTGTGTGTGTGGGGGGGGGAGGGGGGTGCAGGTGTGTGTGTGGCAACAAGTGTATCCAAGTAGTAATCAAGCCCATTAGCGCATATATACCCCCGTGGATATAGGCACACACGTGAGAATGGAAGAAAGCGGCAGCAAAAGAAACAAGCGGGCACCATCGTTTACCGCGGAGGAGATGGGCGTCTTAGTGGACGAGGTCTGGCAGCACCAGGGAGTTTTATTCGGGGGAACAAGGGGCAAAAAGAACATCACGGTGAAGAACCGTGTTAGGCAGGCCATAGCCGAAAAGATCCTCCAGCCCATGTGGCCTGTGTGACAGGCGCGCTGTGAGGAAGAAGTGGCAGGAGTTCCAGACCCAAACAAAAAGGAAGAGTGCGAAGGTTTCACTAATCAATCTCCCTTCGTTGCAGGTGATGCAGACGCCCAGTAAAGACAGCGCTGAGTAACCCCTCCCCCATATGGTTTCAATAAACTACTTTGGTTTCCTTTTCAACCATGTATTGTGTGGATCATTTTGCATTGAAATGAGGGTATCAAACCTAGCAAAACAAAAAGTCCCAGGCAATTTGTAATTTATCTAAGCGTAGGTTAATGACGTGTGTGTATTGTGCGCCCTTTCAACACAGCATGTTTTTCCCGCTAATTTCCCACTTGTTACATGGTCACCTCAGAAACGTGGACACTATACTCCCACAGACTGTATGTAACAATACTTTCAGGTAAAGCACCCGGACACTGCAGCAATAATCATAGTGTACAGGACGTTACATGTAGCTTACATCTGCTGGTTCTGTTAATTTATTTCAGCCTGGTGTGGTGGTTGTGGGTTTATGGTTTAGTGCTCAGTGCTTGGTGACTGGTGGTGAAGAGGTAGGGGCTGGGGTTGTTGGACCTCAGAAAAGGTTGATATGTTCCTAAAAACGCTGCGCAGCCAGGGGCTGCATCTTCGGGCTGAAGGGAAAATTGCAGCGGGTTGCTCTGGATGTGTGGAGACACCAGAGTGATCAGCCGTTGGATCTCCGCACGGGGCAGTACTTTGCCTGGACGGCCTGGTCTGATAGCACGTCCAGCGGGGAGAAGTGCCGAAGCACGTATGCATTTATGTAACCCGTCTGGCTTCGCGCACGGCGAGGCTGTTGTTTCGCAGCGAGAATGTGTTGTATTACAGCCATGGTTTCTCACACGCGCGGACACTGTGTAGTAGGCAAGGCAAGGCAAGGCAAGCCAAGTTTATTTATATAGCACAATTCAGACACAAGGCCACTCAAAGTGCTTTACAGGGGCAAGATTAGAATACATAAAACACATTATAAAACATTTAAAAAAAACATAATAAAAGAAGCAAATAAAATGAAAATTGCAAGTTAAAAAGGAAACAAAAAAGTCTTCAGACTCGATTTAAAAGAACTGAGAGTTGCAGCAGACCTCAAGTTCTCTGGGAGTTTGTTCCAGATTGTTGGTGCATGAAAACTAAAAGCTGCTTCTCCTCGTTTAGTCCTAACTCTAGGGACTGTAAGTAGACCTGTCCCAGACGACCTAAGGGCTCTGGACGGTTCATAACTTATCAGCATATCAGTAATGTATTTTGGCCCTAAACCATTTAGTGCTTTATAAACCAACATCAGAATTTTGAAATCAATTCTTTGAGTGACAGGAAGCCAGTGTAAAGACCTCAGAACTGGGGTAATGTGATCCACCTTTTTGGTCCTAGTGAGGACTCGAGCAGCAGCGTTCTGAATTAGCTGAAGCTGTCTGATTGATTTTTTTGGAAGGCCAGCAAGGACACTGTTACAGTAGTCAAGTCTACTAAAGATAAATGCATGGACAAGTTTTTCTAAATCTTGCTGAGACATAAGCCCTTTAATTCTTGATATGTTTTTTAGGTGGTAGTAGGCTGATTTATTGATTGATTTTATGTGTTTCTTGAAATTCAAGTCAGAGTCTACAACAACACCAAGATTTCTGGCTTGGGGTGTAGTTTCTAACATAATGGATGTAAGCTGTGCGCTGACTTTTAATTGTTCATCTTTGGCACCAAAGACAATTACTTCAGTTTTATCGTTGTTTAATTGAAGGAAATTTTGGCACATCCAATCATTGATTTGTTCAATGCACTTACTCAGTGCCTGTATTGGACTGTAGTCTCCTGGTGATATGGTTATGTAAATTTGTGTGTCGTCTGCATAATTATGGTATCATAATTTGTTCTTATTCATAATCTGAGCTAGTGGGAGCATGTAAGGCAAGGCAAGGCAAGGCAAGGCAATTTTATTTATAGAGCACATTTCAGGCACAGGGCCACTCAAGGTGCTTCACAGGGTTAAAATCAAATAAAGAATACAAATACAAAAAAAAAAAAAAAAAAAAAAAAAAAATGAACAAATTTAAAACATGGATAAAAATACAACATTTAAATAAAAGAATTAAAACATTTTACCAAAAAAAAAAAAAAAAAAAAAAAAAAAAAAAAAAAAAAAAAAAAAAAAAAAATTACAGGTTAAAAGGGAAACAAGAACGTTTTGAGACCCGATTTAAAAGAGCTGAGAGTCTCAGCGGACCTCAGACTCTCTGGCAGTCCGTTCCAGACATTGGGCGCATAAACGCTGAATGCCGCCTCTCCCTGTTTAGTCCTAGCTCTGGGGACTTTTAAAAGACCTGTCCCAGACGACCTAAGGGCTCTGGGCGGCATGTAGATGTTAAATAGAAGAGGGCCAAGAATGGAACCTTGGGGGACCCCGCATGTAATATTTGTCCGCTCAGATGTGAAATTGCCTATTGACACATAGTAGTCTCTATCCTTTAAGTAGGATTCAAACCAGCTTAGTACAGTTCCCGAAAGTCCAACCCAGTTTGCTAGTCGATCTAGTAATATGCTGTGGTCAACTGTGTCAAAAGCGGCACTGAGATCCAGTAAAACTAAGACAGAACTTTTGCCACTGTCTGTGTTTAAATGGATGTCATTGAGGACCTTAACCAGAGCAGTCTCAGTACTGTGGTGTTGTCGAAATCCTGACTGGAAGACATCAAAGCAGTTATTCATTGCTAAGTAGTTATTTAGCTGTTGATAAACAGCTTTTTCAATGATTTTACTTAAAAATGGTAGGTTAGATATGGGCCTATAATTTTTCATGAGTGATGTATCTAGATTGTTCTTTTTTAAGAGTGGCTTGATGACTGCTGTTTTCAGGGCCTGTGGGAATACACCTGTCTGAAGGGACATATTGACAATTTGTAGAACATCTGAGGCCATACAGCTAAAAACAGTTTTAAAGAAGCCTGTGGGCAGAATGTCAAGGCAACAGGATGAGGAGTTCAGGTGTTGTATAATGTCCTCCAGGTTTTTGTGGTTTATAAGATAAAATTCTGTCATTGCATTTGAATTGATTTTAAGAGGGAACACATATGTTGAACTTGGTATTGATGCAGTGACAGCTTGTCTAATTTTGTGAATTTTCTCAGTAAAGAAGGAGGCAAATTCATTGCAGGCCCTCGTGGAAAGATGCTCAGACGCTACTGGCACAGGAGGGTTTGTTAATCTGTCGACAGTAGCAAACAGGGCACGTGCATTGTTGTTGTTTTTGGTGATGATGTCAGAAAAGAAAGAATGCCTTGCATTTCTCAGTTCTGAGTTAAACGTGCACAGTTTCTCTTTGAAGATGTCATAATGAACCTGGAGATTTGTTTTTCGCCACCTGCGTTCTGCTTTACGGCACTCTCTTCTTTCTATTCTGACCTGCGGGGCATTTCTCCAAGGAGATCTTTTCTTACCAGAGACAACCTTCATCTTAGTGGGCGCAATAGCATCTATAACACTTGTAAGTTTGCCGTTAAAGTTGTCTAAGAGCTCCTTAACTGAGTTACAGGGGAGGGGTGGTATCGAAGAAAATGCTTGAATGAATGTTTCACTTGTATTTTCTGTAATATACCGCTTTTTGATTACTTTTGACTGATCAATTGTGTGAACAGACATTGTACTCTCAAAAAATAAACAGGAATGGTCCGTGAGGGGACCCATATCTGCCACTGTTATGTCTGAAATGTTCATTCCTCTGGAAATGATAAGGTCCAGCGTGTACCCTTTGTTATGAGTTGGTTTGTCAACATGCTGATTTAGTCCAAAGTTGTCAAGGACACAGCACAGTTCTTTCGCACATCTGTCCTCTGGTTTGTCAGTATGAATATTGAAATCTCCGACGATTAATACACAGTCAAACTCAGTACAGATTACAGACAGCAGTTCAGTAAGTTCATCAAAAAAGCTTGCATTGTATTGTGGTGGCCGGTAGATATTGATGAAAATAGCTCTAGAGGCTGAATTTAACTGTAGAGCCACATACTCAAATGAATCAAAATTTCCATAAGACATCTTTTTGCATTGTAGAGATTCTTTAAACAGAATAGCAACCCCCCCTCCTTTTTTATGCACTCTGGATTCACTCACAAAATTGTAATTTGCGGGGGCGGACTCTATAAGAACAGCTGAGCTGTTATCTTGGTCTAACCAAGTTTCAGTTAAAAACATAAAATTAAGATTGTGCCTAGTAATAAGATCATTAATTAAAAATGTTTTACCTGCCAAGGATCTGATGTTTAATAAAGCTAAATTCAGTGTGTTCGAAGCATTGTCAGCCCGATTTATTTCAGCACACTGTGGCTGAAGAGGAATGCTTATCAGATTTGATACATTTACAGGATTTAAGAGTTTCCTGTTACTTGAGATACACTTTGAGAAACAGGGCCCCAGCTTATCCTGTGAGTCGTAGGCGTTAACTAAGTAGCCGCGGCCCGGCACATATCAACAAGTGCTGACATCATCAGTCTCCCTAGCCTGATGATGAAGACGTCGCGGTGGGATCAGAGGGGGTTTGCGTGGCGGGGTGAAGAGCCGGGCGCTGTGGCTTAGATTGGCGAGTTGAGGGGGACGTTGACTGCTGGGGGTACATATGATTTCCTTAAATCCCAGATCAGGAGAGGATGGAGAAAGGGTGGTTGTAGGAGAGAAACGAGGAGAGAGAGGTCGGCTTGGTGTTGACCTGCGTGGTCCAGGGGAGACGGGGATGGGTGGAGCCCCCTCTGCCCTGATATCTCTCCTGGTCTGAGCTGTCATCTGGGGCCGGCAGTTGTCCTTCGGCGCTGCTGCTACGCTGTGTTATCTTCTTCTCCTGGGCCTTGTCCTTGGCACGAACAGATTGATGACGTAGGACGTACATCACGTTGGATGTGAATAGTTTGACTCCAGCCTTATTTAGACAAAGTCCATCTGTCTTAAAAAGCTGCTTGCGGTTCCAGAAAATGTTAAAATTGTCAATAAAATGCACTGAGTGGTCAGGGCACACAGTTGAAAGCCATGTGTTTTTGCTAACAGTCTAGTGAATCGCTCAGGTCCTCTTCTGATTGGTGGCAGAGGACCACTGATAAACACCTCAGCATTCAGTGAGCTGACCGTGTTCAGGAGATTCTTAAAGTCCTGTTTCAACATTTCAGACTCTTGTTTTACAACATCATTTGATCCGATGTGCAGAATGATGTTCTTTACAGTTGTGTGTGCAGCTGCAATTTCCAGGATTCTCTCTTCTAGGTCCGACACCATATCATTTGGAAAGCAGAGTACTTTGGTATCAACACTAAACATGCTTTTCATATCTCTAACAGAAAAGTCTCCAACTATCAGGGTTTCAGGCCTGGTCGTTAGCTTGGTTAGCCCGGTTGTTAGCTCTCTCTGTGGCTCTTGGCTTTCGGGCCTTACCTTGTTGTGTGAAGGCGCTATGCTATCTTGGTCATCAGAGGGAAATCCAGGGACTTGCATCAGTGGAGTAAACCGGTTCGACACTTGCACACTTGTTTGCTGTGGAAGTTTGTTGTTGTTACCTCTCTCCCTTGCAGTAATCCATTGCTGCGGCCTCCGAGGCACGGGGGTTGAGGAGGCACCGTGCCTGAGTGATAACGCAGGCCAGCCATCCAGATCAGTCATCTCATGGTGCTCGGCCCTGCCGGTTATCCGTCCTCCCTTTTCCAATCTCTTTGGCCTTCCACCAAGACGATTCCAGGGAGGGTTATCACTAACCTGGACACGGCCCTTTTGTTTCTTCATAGCCTTGTCGGTGCTAGTTAGCTGTGCGTTAGCTCGATCTTGTCCACTGTTTAAAGTCACTGATAGAGTGGTGTCGTTCCCACATAGTCCATTCACATCAATGTTCATTTCTATTCGATTCATTTTTGTTTCCAGTGCTGTAATCCTCTGTAGGAGTGTTTGATAGTCCTCGTTAGATAAGGGAGGCATCTTGCTGCTAATTAGCTTTAGCTGAGCGCCTCGCTTCCAGTCACCACAGGCTTGTCCTGTTGTTAGGCCCCCCCTCACGTTCTATTGAGAAGGTCGTAAAAGTGTCCAAAAATGCCTGTAGTATCTATAAAAGTAAAAATAAATTACAGTCCCTTTGATTTGTATGTATCCAGGACCTGCTGCTAAATTTATTATCGAGGAAAAATAAGAATGTAAGCAAAAAGTGCAAGAGGAGGAGAGAGCAAGCAGAAAAGCGTCTGCACAGTAGGAAAGCAGCAGCAGCATATTCGATTCATTTTTGTAGTACTATAAACTCTGTGTGGAAAACGTAAACGTGTAATTCATTAAAAACATTTTTTAGTCTATGTTTCTTGCGCCAGTGGTCCGCATTGAGCTTTGTTTTATTTTATTCGAAAAGTGGAGGAAATAAATTTCCCTGACGCGGCATGATCACTGACGATTTGGTCGCTAAGAAGGTTGAAAGAGTGGGTCAGCTCCATCTTACAGTTCCGTCTTAGTGAAAGAACTTCTTTCGCTAAGAACGAATCTGGGAAACGCATTCTTCTTTCACAGCGTTCTTAAGAGCGCTCCAAAGAAGTACTTAGCCCAAAGAGGCTCTTAACGAATCTGGGAAACGCGGCCATTGTCAGTTCCCTTCCAGCATCATCAGAAGATAAAGATATATAAACTATACGTTTATACCCTACTATACATTAATATAAATGTTCCTCTTAGTTTTCCTGTACTTTAGTAAAGGATGTGAGTACTTCCATTCAAAACCCAGAGGGTCCTGGCAAGGATGCATGCCGGAGGGATGTTATAATCTAGTTTACTTGCTATGTGGAGAACTGCTGAAAGCCTGTGAAACCAGTTGTACAATGTCTTCTCTGGCTTTGGAGAAAACTTTGTCAAGTCGGGAAATAGAACTCTGTTATAGTCATAAGCAGGGCCAGATCACCTACTTGGAGGGGCCTGGGTCACAACAAGTCCGTTGGTCACTCATTAAGCCCCCCTTCACCTTATAGCACTTCTGACTTAAGTTTGCTTTAATCGTTTGATGAATTCCCCCAAACTAATCACCACACAGTAAACCTGGTGTTAGAGAAACAAGACCTGCTGCAACCATGGTAACTGTTCACAGGAATGTTTAAAAGTCGTACAATTGACAAATGCAGGACCAATATGAAACAAACATCTCAATGTGCAAAACTGGACTAAGACTAACAAGAATCAAATGACTTCAGACTGAAATTGATTGGGGCGCCCTTAGCCCAGTGGGTAGGGCACCCTTAGCCCAGTGGGTAGGGTAGGGTAGGGTAGGGTAGGGTAGGGCGCCCCCCCCCTCCCCCGGGCCAAGGCCCCGCAGCAGTCCTGGGTCAGTTCTCTGCATCTCCTCTCCTCTTAGCCCCATTCCAACTCTGTTTCTCTAATCTGTCTAATAAAGCAAAAATAC
Source organism: Hyperoplus immaculatus (assembly GCA_949357725.1). Taxonomy (NCBI): domain Eukaryota; kingdom Metazoa; phylum Chordata; class Actinopteri; order Uranoscopiformes; family Ammodytidae; genus Hyperoplus; species Hyperoplus immaculatus. The sequence goes on from OX442370.1 coordinate 19,643,238, forward strand.
CCAAAATCTTAAAAAAAAAGACTAAAATAGATTCCAATCCAGGTCCCAAAATGAACAGTGATTTAATCTGTGGAGGTTCAGACAATTTGACATGGACCCTCAGTACTGAGGATAAATAAACAAGAGCAGCAACCCCTTTTTCAAAGCCTACTGATTTTCACTGCTCTTTCATCTAATTTATAATCGGTTAATTATCCAAAGAAAGGCTTTCTTTTCAATTTCAGATTTTCTTTTCATTCTTTGCAGAGGGAGCCTGAGTATAGCTGCTGATTTCCTCCTAAGGCATTATTAGTACAGATCCTGATGTAACTTTGTAGTATCCAAGATTCAGCTTTGATCAAAGGAATCCAACAATGGACAGTTGCATTATTTTACATGTGGTACTTCAGGATAAAAAAGGCTTATTGCTTCTTAATAAAGTTATCAGAGGCCTTAGAGATTTACCCATAATCCTCACAGACATCAGCTGTGAATATCATGTTATCTGACCCATGTGTCTCTCATTATGTTTTAATAGTTAAATATGAGACAACTGGCAATGGATATAAGAGGAGATTGTTCATAATGTAATACTGTAGATGGGGGGGTTGACTGGTTTTAACCAGTCACTGATTAGCACATGCACTGATAACTGGTACACAGTAAATTGATTATGTGCTGTATATGGTGAAGCCATTCATTAACTATGTTAACTCTGGTTTGGCTGTAAATTGGCAACAGGCATCAGTCCATTGCCTTGGTTCAGACTCATAACAGTTGTACAGGTTTACATGGTGCCTGGATAATGAATCCCTGTGATGTTTTTAATTGCCTTAATTGGACCTACTTGCAATGACTTGAGAACTATCCCATTACATGTCATTTTTACATTACATGTTATTTTAGCAGACACTTTTATCCAAAGCGACTTACAACTGGAGCACACATTCATACGCCGATAGCAGCAGCAGCTACCACGCAGGGTGCTGGCTAACTATCATGAGACATTAGGGGTTCAGTGTATTGCTCAGGGACACTTGGATGTGGCGGGGAGACTGGGGATCGAACCACCGACCCTATAGTTGCGGGTCCACCACCCTATCCACTTCGCCAGAGCACCCCACCAGTCCCTAATTAGATTGTGTTAAGATAGTGGTTGCCAACATCTCAACAGATGGGATAGAGAAATATAAAATTTTCAATCATTTTGACATATGAAGGGAAACTAAATTTGAGGTCTTTGAATTGAATCATTGCTCTGAACAAGAGCCATTATGTTGTTGGTGCTATGTGTGACAATTTCATGTTCACCTGCTCCTCACTGAAACAATGTTCATGCGGTATCCTGATATTACAGTACAGTTCCAATTGACACCTGCCAGCCACCAATCAGAAAATACAATTTTTTAATGCCATGTTGACTGCATGAGCAAAAAAACAGGAGGGTGATATAATTCCAGGGGGTTATACATTTTCTTTGAGACTAAGCAATTATGTGTTATTTATTTTTTCATTAGGCTTATCTGTTTTTTGAATGGGCAATCAGAAGAAAGGATTAAGGATATAATCACAGTACATTGTCGTTAGTAATCAGCAATTTATTGTGAAATTGGCTCATTTGGAACTTGTTTCTGAGCTGACAGCTAGAGAGAGTCCCATGTCGTCCCTGTAATGACTTCTTGTGCGTTTGCCACCGTATGCTAATAATTACACATTTCCGAGAGCCACATGGCAGTGGATGAAGGCACATTAATAGTAACAAGGGGGTTGCCAGGGATGAGAGCAATAAAGTCACTTCTTTTAAATTGAGGAATTTCTTGACAGAGGTCTTCAAAGGGAAACCTGGCCATTTAAAAAGGGCAATTAGCGTCATGTGATCTCCTCACAGCTGTCAATGTGCAACGTGCTGGTTTCAGAAGACGACCCTTTGCTAATGAACGGATTATACAGATGAGGCGGACTGGTAAACATATGCGGATGAAAAGGGCGGGTTCTGCTGACTGACGGTGCCACGTTGGTTGGCTCATCTCATCTGACCTGGCAACATATAGGCTAAAATCATAAATATAAATATATGAAAGTAAACAATCCGTAAAAATGTAATTTGTTGTACAATAGATAGCTAGGTATGTCTAATATTAACATCATATTATGCAAATGTGAGTTATCATACAAAAAAAGGAATAAAATGTTTTGGTCTAGATAATTAATAGCCTAAAAATGTAATCAGTTCATCTGGGAGGAAATCCGAAATTATCTGATTATGTCACGTTCACATCCATGCTAGGGATGTAATAATATACCGCAAAACGGTCGTTCGCGATATGAAAAGGCCACGAATGTCAACCGTACGTTTTTTCTTGTTATACCGTGTCACGGTATTGAGGCGAGCGTGCATGGTAAATGCGCTCCATCATTGTGGAGAGTCTGGTAAGCAACGTTGTCATAAACGTAGCACTCAATCTAACACTGTATGGGTCACACCAACATTGGCAACCAAACAATAACACATTGACACAACATCTTGTCACTGAAACATGACTTCTAACTTTAAACTGAACAGTCACGTCTCACGTGGACCGTTGTTTACACTACGCAGACCAGAGGGGTATTCTACGAAGCGAGATTAAGGGCTGAGCGAGGTCTGTTGAGTCTAAAGCGGTCTAATGGCGCTTTTCCACCGCATGGTATCAGCTCGACTCGACTCGACTCGCATTTTTGGCTTTTCCACCGCAATTTCATGGTACCTGGTACCACGTAGCGGCTGCTTTTTTGGTATCGCCTCGCTCTAGGGTCCAAGCGAGCTGAGCCGATGCTAAAAGATGACGTCGGCAGACGGCCGGCCACTGATTGGCCAGAGACTATTGTCTGGCCAATCAGTGGCCAGAGACTACCGGCTTCATTCTGTTGTTTATTCTCCCCAACTCTCCGGGACTTTTGAGTGTATTTACGCCGCGTGCAGCCTTCTCTGGCTCTCTTTCATTTGATTTGCATCACAGATCCGAATTTATTTTCCATATATTCGCTAAGCTCACCCAGTGTTGGTTGTTGGGGAAGTTACTTACATACGAGAGGAGCAGTGGCGTCTTTGCATTAGGGGCCAGTGGGGCACGGCCCCACCAGAGGGCGCTGCCGTGCAGGGCAGAATTATAAACTTAATTTTATTTATTTATTTTGTCAAAAATTTTCATTGAGCATAAATTAATAATAGATTAATTATTAATTACATGTCCGCAGTTTTAACTTGATGAACGCAATTGTCTTTTTGTAGTGTAGTAGTTGTGTGTGTGAAATAGTTCGTTGCTCCGTCTCGTCTGTTCCGCTCGGTGGGGCCCAGCCGTGATGGCCCTGCCGCTGTATAGTAGAGGACTGGGGAGCTGTTGCGCGAGCATGCGCGTGCACAGCGCACACTTTAGTTTCGGCAGTGGGGCCAGAAGATTAGGGCCCCAGACTGCTTCCCATTGGCTGATTTATTGAAAGGGCGGGGTTTATGGCGGGAGAATCAAAACTTTTACAATGGGAGAGCAGAGACTGAACGCCGTGGCGATGCTTTTGAAAGTGAAAGTGAACTCATCCACGGACTTTTGGATTTTAACAGCAAAGTCACCGAGAGTGGTGAGTCATTGCTGAGTCTAATTTGTAATTATTTTTATTCTAAGTGGAATTTATAATGTAGTTTACATATTATTGTTTGAATTAGAATTTCTGCATGGTAACTGGCGATACGTGTGTGTGTGGGGGGCACAACCTCAAGTGGGCTCCCTGAGGGAGCAGTTCACCTGTCTCTGGTGGTGAAATGGCTCTTTGGCTGTGGTATAGGCCTATAGGGTGTGCGCCGTTGTGTTTATTGTTGCCACATTGTTGTTTCGATCTTGAGTTTTTTATATTGTGAGATCTTGAACACTGCCATTTGGTGGTGCTATTGATATAATAGCCTAATATATGTCAGATTCGCGTTTGAGTGATGGCATTATTCAGCTGCAATTTTCGGGGCGGAAGTGGGTAGGGAGTTCGCCTCAGGGTCGGAGGTTCGATCCCCCGTCTCCCCGCCACATGTCGAAGTGTCCCTGGGCAAGACACTGAAACCCGAAGTGCTCCCGATAGTTAGCTTAGTTAGCTTAGCACCTTAGTGCTAAGTCTACCCTGCGTGGTAGCTGCTGCTATCGGTGTATGAATGTGTGTGTGACTGGGTGAATGTGTACAAAAACAATGTAAAGCGCTTTGGGTCTGTGATAAACGGAGATATAGCGCTATACAAGTCCATTTACCATTACCATTACCATGGTCCCCTCTGTCACTTGCTACTTTGTGTTTGTTGTGATGGTAGTAATATGTGGTAGCCTATTTCTGGATTGCGTTATAAGATTATTTTCCTGCATGGCCCCACCAGAGTTTCCAACCCAAAATCGCCACTGGAGAGGAGACATGTAGGGCAGCTAACAGCTAGGCTAAATAGTAGCCAGCTGGGACAGACATGATAGCGAGCGATTACATTACAAGCCTCGGACTGAACTGATTACCTCAATAAAATATTCAGGCTGAGACACGGCTTGCATTTGAAAACACGTATCCTGAAACAAGCACTAAACAGTCAACTTTATCATGCCCGTGTTTACGTGCATAGGGATGTACGTGACGCATCCCTACAGCTGACTGTGTGGCAGAGTCACACATCGGGACAACAACCATCCCTTTTAATGGCCCGTAGCAATATTCTTCTACTTCTTTTAGCAAACAGATACAAGGGGGGTATTTCTTAAACATTTTTCATCCGTGTTTTGGCGGTTGGTTCAGTTAATAGTGCAACAACTGCTCGTAATTTCTGCTTTGCTACTTTGCACCGGAGAAGGCTTTCAGCCCCTTACGACGACCCCGCCCACGTTCAGCAGGTACTATTTGCGGTGGAAAACGACCCGTGCTGCTACCAAACCAAGTTGAGTCGAGTTGAGTCGAGTCGAGCTACATGTGCGGTGGAAAAGCGCCATAAAGCCAGAGTTTTCAGTATCACGAAAGGTGGCTCTATTTTTACCTGGCTAGATCACCGTGGTAACAGAGGCTGCACGGCTAACCTGCCCCAGACCCGTCGCCAGACCTCAGTCTTAAGGGGGGCATATGAAATGCATAGGGGGGCACAATTATTATTAGCCTACAGTAGCCTACATTTTTAATAGTCCTATACTCTATTCGCGCAGCACGCAATCATCACGTTAAACTAACCAACAGCGGCAGCCTAGCCTATAACATCAGTCCTCATAATTTAAAGCAATACATTACATAGAAGCAATGTTATGAATATCCATAAAACACTTGACTATTCAACATATTAGATGTAGCCTAACACCAGACGCATATGCGCCTTTCCTAATCACAGTTAAAATTTTATCAATAACCCATAGAAAATACGTTTTTTACACAGTTACATTTCATGTGCTATGGACCAAAAGTGTCCTTTTGGAGTCTCCAGCTGCTATTTTAGGAAACGGCTAGACATTCCCTTGGAAAAAACAGTGTAAAAAATTCATTTTCTATGGGTTATTGATCAAATTTGAACTGTGATTAGGAAAGGCTTCAGGCAGTTGGACACTTGTTTTGTTTTAAAAATTTAAAAACAAATTGACTTGGTTTTCTTCCAACATCTAGATTTTGGGGCTTTGCAGATATGCAAATTTTCGCATCATTAGTAAGATATTGATGATTTTTCATATCTATTCAAACCTTTTGGAAAATACTGTAATACAAAAAGTTGTTGTTTTAATGTCAGTAATCAACTTGCAAAGTTTCATAATGATATATATAAGTTTAAAAAATTCCCTATTAGCCCACCCCCCATTCGCTTAAACAGTGGTTCTGATTTGCTCTATGTCGGCCCGCTGCTTTCCAGCAGCTTGTTGACAAGGTTGTCCACCCAGGTTGGGATCCTGGAAGGTCCTGGATATCATTTCTGGTGAACAACCTTTTACAACGCTCCATGTCTGTTTTTCCAAAAAAAGGGGTGTTGCCCCCTAGGTATCAATTACACATTTCTAAAATTGTACAGTGAACAGACCGTTAATGACAGTTGACTAAAATGAACGTTATGGTTTGACCTAAAAATACCCCATTTTAAATGTACCGTAAAGGCAGACCTTAGCAGAAATAAATGACTTACCCCTTTTATCCATCCATGATACTTTCCTGGGGATATGTTAACCTGAAATAGAGAGGTTAAGCTGTCAAATGAAGCTATTCACAATCTTGTTAACCGTTAGCATTGATGGTAGCTTATTTACCTGTGAGTAGCTTAATTTAGCTTTCTAGCTAGCGCGGCTAGAAAACAAACAAACAAGCTGGTAAGATCAATTTAAAACGGCAAAAGTTTCTGAAAGTATGTACAATATCTATAACAGTAAAACAACAATCTGTTTGACAACAACAACAACTTACCGATTAGTCTGGCATGACCACTTCCGCCAGCGTCTATTCGCTTGCGGCGGCAAGCTACGCAGCCCTGACGCAGCCCCCTCCTTTTCCGGTTGCTGGCTTTCCCCTATTGTGATCCCCCTCAAATTCGGAAACAATTCGCTCACAGTCAACCCGTGTGCTTATGTGCAGCGCTCTCTCACACACACACACACACACACACACACACACACACACACACACACACACACACAGGGTGTGAGAAGTCACATTACTGTAGACAGAAATAAAGTGTGGCGATACTTAATAATATTGGCGGCGGCGGTCCGGGACACAGCCTATCTAGCTGTCCAACTTCATTGTACAACTACCCCCGGGCAGAAATACCCTCATAAACTCTGGAAAATGAAGCGTGGGGGTTTGAATTGAGCACCGGACCTTATAACCAGCTAGATTAAGACCCGCCGTTCCCTTTCTTTGGTGAATTAGGGACTAAGCAGCGCTGTTTTAGTGACGGGGAAAGATTCCAACGGCTTCCACTATCACCTAGCAACTCTTACGGCTACTTGCTGCAGTTGGTGTAGCGCTCACAACGTCAAAACCCTATTCTGCCTGTAAACAGACGGACTACGGCTCTGACTACAGCGATAGGAGGTGGTGACATAAGTTCTCGAATGCTAAAAATTCTACTCGACCGCCGTAGCCTTGCCTCTCAACCACCGATGATAATGTTACCAGAGATAACACTACGTGGCTAGTTAACTCCGGTTAAGTTATCCCGTGAGCTCCTCGGGGGCTAAAATGTATGGTGTCTTGACATGCTGGTTAGAAAGCAACACACTATGTATATTCCTTTTGTCTTTAATAGTTTTTGTGTGGCGTTTGCGGGTTTAGCCATTTCTCTGACAGTCTCTGGACGTGAAGACGTTCCATCAAAATAAGTCCCCCCCCGGCACTATTTTGCAGGACACCGCTGCTGCTTCCCGGGGTTAGCCCCGCCCTAGATGATTGTGATTGGTTTAAACAAATACAAACAGGCTAGCCCAGTTTCCCCCGGTTTCCCCACCCGAATAGACGGCTCTAAACAGAGTGCTTCCAGACCATACTACTTGCTGTAGTTTGGTCTGCCTTTGCGAGACTACTTACCGATAGATGATCAACGTGCGCTGACGTCTGCTGCCGTTTGTGCCTCGTCTCAGGTCCGGACTAAACCAAACGGTCGGTTGAAAAAATAACGAACGAATTTGCTGTTCCGGCCCGGAGTCGGTTTGATTCCGCTAACTGACAGTGAAAAGCCAACTGTCTACCGGTTTGAAGGCGGCTCCGGTCCAGAGTCGGTTTAATTCCGCTAACTGACCCTGGAACGCCAACTGCTGAGAGTATGAATACTGTATGCGTTCCACATCCGGAACGGAGTTGTAAAACAGCTGCGACTGTTATACGGATCTGCCGGTTCGAAAGCAGATCCGATCCAGAGTCAGCTGCTATCTGGGTAGGCTTCTGTTATAAAAAGTCATGAAATCTTATTTTGTTGGCTATAGCCTATTAATTTTAATTGTAAAAGAAAAAAAATTAGAGAGGAGAGGAGACTTTTTTATTATTATTATAGGCCTAGCCTTCATCTTACCTTTTTGCATATAGGCTATTTGTTGACCCTGACACACAGAAAAGTTTTCAATTGAACACACACACACAATTATGCCTAAACATTTATTTTCGATACAATAGGCTACTTGAACAAACTGGTAGAAGCAAAGCTCTGGTAATAAGCAATTATTAGGTCACTGCATATGAGGTCACTTAGGACAGCCAAGTCCGACCAAACCCAGCACTGTGTGAATCTTGAGGTATGGCTTTTAGCCTGAAGCACAGGCAAATTGTCTCACCATCTCTGGTCAGAAAACTTCATGCCGTTTCATAGTTCATATAAGATCTAGCCAGTTCCGTGATAGTCATATTACTATTTTTGTTTATGCCATCTGAGCCCAATTTGAACATCTAACCACAAACACGTCGCTGTGCCAATATGTTATTAGGCTGACAAACCTATGCTTATAGCCTAACGAGAATTAAAATAGCCTACTGTATTTCTATTGTCATTTTTCATGCAGTTGAAAGTCCTTTGTATAGTGATGATAAGAGTTGAAAAGGCTATTCCGTTATTAATTCCCCTTCTAGTTCACCACTTAAACAGGTAACGTCAAGACTGAACGGGACAAGAGGTTGATGGCTCCAAAAACATAAACATTTCATCTAATAATTTGTAAATAATTCCATGTCAAAGGACAACAATACAATTACCTATAATCATCTCGTTTCTGAGTATTCAGCATGTATCCACATATAGGCTATTGCTTTTAAATCATACACTTGTTGGTCTAGTAAGGTACTAAATCCAACCAACTTGGTTGGATTTATCAATTTGAATTTGTGAATAAGTACAGACTAGCAAAAAGGAGACATTGCGGGCCGGTTTCACAGACATGGATTAAGCCTATAGTTCTGGACTAAATTGTACTTTCAATGGACAATCTCCATTCAAAACTCCATTTAGTCCAGGACTAGGTTCAATCCATGTCTGTGAAACCGGCCCTACAACTTGGAAGTTTTGTTCTTTCACATTTCTTATGTGATATTATCAGTACCTGTATACCTCTACAATTCTAATTAGATTATCGGGTTTAATTGTGGATTTGTTGTGCCTATTCCCAGGCAGTTCTGCTAAAGAGCTTACCTTATGTGATGTGTCCAGAAGAACCGCGTATTTACAAAGCTTCACATTCATAATTTCAATGATAAATTAATATCAACCAAAGTTTCACACCATATACCATTTTATGCAGTTTGGAATGTCTATATTTGTAACACATATTGCATAAATAATTAGGTCTTTGTGCTTCAAAAGCAAGACTAATACATGTCATTTCAATACAAACATTTAATGTATTCTTATATTTATGAATGACAATTATCACATCAACACATGATCAGTTGAAATGCAAAGTAAGAGCTTACCCCACCAAGAGATCAGAAATTTGGGGCTTTTTAAAATATTTTTTTTGGATTGTGCTATAATTGACTGTATATATGGTCAAAATGGAAAATACAAATTAACAAATTCAAAACTAGAATGCACTTACAATAGCATACGTCCAAGTATAGCTGTGTAATCCCTTAGATATTGTATTAAGAGAAAACGTTCAACTTTGTATCTGGCTCTAGATTAAAAATACCCACAATCCTCAGGTGTTTGCCAGAACAAGACTTTATAAAACAAAACTAGTAACTTATCCTTATGTGGCCCAATTTTCGTCAAAATCTATCTGAGCTTTTTGATATGTCTCACAAATAAACATGACATAGTATGTCACCTCTTTGACTGTAATCAATATGATTACAGTGGCTTGCGAAAGTATTCATACCCCTTGAGATGTTCTACATGTTGTCACGTTACGATCACACGTACATTTATTTTATTGGGATTGCATGTCATGGACCAACACACAGTGGCGCATAACTGGGAAGTGGAATGAAAATAAAACACGTTTTTCAATTTTTTTTATGAATACAAATCTGAAAAATGTGACGTGCATAAGTATTCAGCCCCCTGAGTCAATGCTTTGTAGATCCACCTATCGCTGCAATTACAGCTCCAAGTATATTGGGTTATGTCTTTACCACCTTTGCAAATCTACAGACTGACATTTTTTGCCCATTCTTCTTTGAAAAATAGCTCAACGTCAGATTCAGCATCACAATTATGCTCCTCTTTGTGTTGGTCTATCACATAAAATCCCAATAAAATAAATGTACGTATGTGGTTGTTACGTGACAAAATGTGGAAAAGTTTAAGGGGTATGAATACTTTTGCAAGCCACTGTATGAATTGAGAACTGATCTGACTTTGTCTAGACTTAATCACAACCACAATCTGAAAACTGGAAACCAATTGGTGTGTGTGAGTCAGACTAATAATGTGCTGTGTGAAGCTGTGACAGCCAAGCGAGTTCCAGGAGAGTTCCAGGCTGGTCCATCTGTAGAGATCTTCTCACAGGATGTGGAAGGGCAGCAAGTGCAGTGGAGATGGAGAACCAGCTCTGCTCTCTCATGGGATCTTCTGGCATGTCCCTCCCTCAGAGAGTCCACCAGGGCCATTGCATATGCTAAGGGATGGAAACACATTTTAGATTAAATTTAGTGATATTATACCCATGATAGGTAATATTTAAGGATTGACCAAAGCTGCTCACTGTACAATGGATTGACATTTGTAAAAACCTATCTTACTGTGGGTGGAAACATAAACACAGTTCACAACTTCACATTAATGATCACTCTCTTGTTGGCGTATATCCGCACAAAATGGACTGATCTTGTGCCGCTAACTTTACACAAACGGACTGATTGCAAGCAGCTGAGTAAAACAAAAGTGTGTCGCCAACTTCATTCAAGAGGAAGAGTTTGTCAGTCTGAATTATTACAGCAGAAAACAGAGCCGAAAAAAACTCTTACTGCAAATAAGGAGAGTGGAATGCTGCCAGCATGGAAATTATTTATTTATCTTGCCGATCGTTCTCGCAGTGCGTAACGTGACATTATAAAACAATGAAACGTTGAACTCGGATTTAAACACTATACCATTTAGCCTAATATATATATAGGCTACTTTGTTATATTTATATCACTACGCCTATAGTCCCACACTTAAAGCGGCAACGAGTAACTTTTAAATATCTTTTAAACAGCCTCATGTTTCCTCTCATAATCATAAATTACCTTTAACAGCAAACGAGACCATCAGTGCAAAGAAAGACGTTTTTATATAGTTTTTATTACTGCATTTGATCTGGTCGTACACCCAGTCCGATTTTTGGTTCACGCGTGCATGCTCTATGGTCACATATCCGTATTGGTCGCAGATTTCAGTGTGGCGCAGGAACGCGATTTGAGAAGCCTATGGCTCCAGGTGAGGGAAGGGAATAGGGAGACCAGATCCCAATTCACCAGATGTGGGACAAGATTACGTTTGTGCGGGACAATGCGGGACAAAGTGTCGTTTTTTTTAGCAAAATAAACTCGTGCCACCACCGGTAATGCCAGAGACACGGCTTTCTATATTAAAAAACACTATCTTTAGATCAGCGCGCAGCAGTTAGGTTAGCTACTGTTAAACAAATAGAGCATTAAGGCTGCGGCTTCACATTAAAAGCATTTCACTGGCTTCACATTAGCATTTCACTTGACAAACGTGAGTTGGCTTTTATTTTGAAGTAACAGAAAGGTAAACGCTGAAGCAGGCAGCACCTTCACAGAGCCCAATGAGCCCAGCAGCCCCCGACAGCGCGATACACACAGAGACAAACGGAGAGACGCACACTCACACAGACAAACGGAGACTGCTGTCTCCACACAGCTATCGGATAAATGCCAGATTATAAAACACGCGTTTAAAAAGGGGGGCTCACTTTCAATAACAAAGCGGGACAACGTCTCAATTTGCGGGACGTGTGAAAAGTAATGGAAATGCAATCTGGTCACCCTAGAAGGGGAGCGGGAGCCTTGTTTGAGACAGTTATTTGTCGTCATAATGACTCATAACGGGGCTGAACCATCAAAGAAAAAAAAGAAAATGCAATGAAGAAAAGCTAAAAGGGAGAGTGATAGGCGGGCGAGAGGGCGTTGCCAAGCAACATGTATACAATTTCACGGAGTGAACCTAGACTGCAGTGTTTACTCCTAAATGAATGAGCGGTAGCCTACTAAAACAAAGTTTACTTTGCCTCACCAGCATCATCAGATGACCATTATTCATCTGAAATAGTCATTATTTACAACAACATACACACATTACCTCATCGTGATCCATACTAACTAACAGCCATCTCTCATTCATTAGCTTTGTGTTAGGAGACGGACTCGTTCAGCTCCGTGAGAGGTGACAATGCATCATCAACTCATTGCAATCAGGTGTGTTTAGCACATCTTACTGGCATTAGTTGATGCTGTGTGACTAACCACTCTCACCGAGCCGAAAAGAGTCCGGTGCCCTCACACTTTCAACACACGGACATGCACCATATTGCTTCCTGATTATTTGAATCTTGCACGCCATGCACGAGCTAGAAAACAGCTTCACGACAGCTGGCGTCGTAAAAATACTCCTGCTTTTGTTCAAAGGTGTCGCCAACGTACCGACTTACTCGTTGTACCTTTAAGAATGTAATTTAAGTCTGACACTGACCCCAAATGAATAGCCTATGGAAAATCAATTTAGTTTTGGGCCACATCATAATGAATACAATTTTGATTTGGACTATTAGCCTTTTATTTGAATCTTACAAAAACCAATAGGCCTACATTAAACAACCTTTTCGGACAAATATGAATCTACTGTGAGAAGCTTAACGCGAGTCTGCAGCGATGTCCGAACTGTGACAGCTGTCACCTGTCACGTCCCAACTGTAATCGCTACTGATGAAAAGAAAGAAGCCCACATTGAAATAATGTTGCAACCTGTGAATTTATAGAACGCTTTATTAAGAGCCAGTGTGTGTAGATCGCCAGGTAAAATCATTTGAGGTGAGAGCATAGAGTGGCGCTGCATACAGTAGGTCTAGGCTATTTTCCATTTTCTGCATCAATAACTATGTGGTAAAAAGCCACAGCGCGATGTTACAGTTCACTCTAATGTAAGCCTTATGTCACGGCCTCGTTTCGTTCATTATATTACTGATCAATAAGTTTACTGATTTAACGAGTTTACTCAGTGATAAGTATCGCTCAGACAATATTGTCAGGTCCGCGGGATTTCAAAATTTGTTGTTTCGTTAAAGGGCAGCGCTCTAAGAGCCGAATTTAAGATGAAACTCTGGAACAAAAACTGGTCGGAGCAGGTTAGCCGTGCATCCTCTGTTACCACGGTGATCTAGCCAGGTACAAAGAGAGCCACCTTTCGTGATACTGAAAACTCGTTAATGAACAAAACGAAGCCGTGACATAAGACTTACATTAGAGTGAACTGTAACATCGCGCTGCGGCTTTTTGCCACATAGTTGCTTGTTTGCCACTCTATGCTCTCACCTCAAATGATTTTACCTGGCGATCTACACACACACTGGCTCTTAATAAAGCGTTCTATAAAATCACAGGTTGCAACATTATTTCACTGCAGGCTTCTTTCTTTTCATCAGTTGCGATTACAGTTGGGACGTGACAGGTGACAGCTGTCACAGTTCGGACATCACTGCAGACTCGCATGTTAAGCTTTTCACAGTAGATTCATATTTGTCCGGAAAATACAGACTACAGGTTTTGTATCTAGGCTATTTATTTTAATGGTATTTATAAGATGCAAATAAAGGGCTATTGGCCTACATCAAAATCAAATCTAAATTGTATTAATTTTGATGTAGCCCAAAACTAAAGTGATTTTCCACATAGGCTATACTATTCATTAGGGGACAGTGTCAGACTTAAATCAGATTCTTAAGTGTAGGATTATCAACCAGGCTAAATGGTGTACTGTTTAAATCCGAGTTCAACCTTTAATTGCTTTATAATGTCACGTTACTCATTGCGAGAACGATCTGTAAAATAAATTAATCAATTCAGTAGCCCAATTTTCTGACAACATTCCACTCTCTCCTTATTTGCAGTAAGAGTTTTTTTCGGCTCTCTGTTTTCTGCTGTTCTGTGATCATTCAGACTGACAAACTCTTCCTCTTGAGTGAAGTCAGCGACTTCTTTCAGCGACTTTACTCAGCTGCTTGCAATCAGTCCGTTTGTGTAAAGTTAGCGGCACAAGATCAGTCCAGTCTGTGCTGAAGCAGAGTCAAATGACGGGTCTAGCTTCCGCTCATCTGCCATCATAGTTGAAGTGCTGTGGAAAAGCAGATGGTATAGGTCAGAAGTTGAACAAATGAGTTATCCCAGAAGTACAAACAACATGCAAACATTTGTAAAACCTAACTTACTGTGTGTGGAAACATAAACACAGTTCACATTAATGATCGCTCTCTTGTTAGCGTATATAGGCCCGTCATATGCTGTATATACCACCTCGGCGCTACTGGCCTATATGAAACACTCTTATACATCTCAAAACACGTGCTCTCAATAACAATACACCTTATAAAACACAATAATCATATACACTTGCACTAGACCTGGGACTCTTAGCACAATACTCAGTATCTCTTCAACAGTTACTAGTCTAAATACCCATGCTAGGCACTTACATGTTCAATACAATACATGTTCACTTTACAATTACAGGGCCCACGGGTAAGTATTAGCATTTAACCTCAGCTATATGAAAATACTGTCTCTTAAATTAAGTGTGTAATTACTTTTTTAAACACAAGTAAATATAAGCATAATGCATCAACTCAAATGACATAGAGCATCAAAATAACATTAGCACCATATTACTCCAAACTCAATAACTGTATAACCCGGTCTTATTACTCATTTTATTCACTGTATATCATTGCTGCTTTACTGTTGTTAAACCTTTATGAATTATACCTATGCACTGCCTTAACCAAATATAACTCTTCTTTAACCCATAGTCATTTTCATTTAACTTTTATTTAACCTCGAGAGACCAATTGAGGGGTGACCCTCATTTACAATGACGTCGAGTAAAAACAAATTCAAAACAACAATACAAACAAAATATTCAATGCAAATACATCAAATACACAACAAGTGAAGAGAAGAGAAAACAAAACGATTGAAACATTTACAGAGTGGGAAAGAGTGGCAGCAATTAAAAGGCATAAAGTACAATATAGTTAATTAAAACAGTTACAAGTAGAGTTTGGCAGATCCAAGATAGTCTGTTTAAATTGGCCAAAGGATATGAATGTATTTAGTTTAATTTTTAACTGTAAGTTGTTCCAGGAGTCAGGTGCACTGAAGCTAAAAGCTGTCTTTCCCAGCTCAGACCGGGCTTGTGGGACATAAGGCATAAGCATGTCAGTGGAGCGGGTCTGATAAAGCCCATCTGAAACAAGCAGCATTTCTGTTAAATAACGAGGAAGCTTCCCAGTCAAGGCTTTGTAAATAAAAACATGCCAATGTGCATCACGTCTCTCTTTAAGGGAGGACCACCCAACCTTCTCATATAAAAGACAATGGTGTGTGTCATAAGCATCTCCTGTGATGAACCTTAAAGCAGAGTGAAAAACTGAGTCTAGGAGTTTAAGACATGAATGTGATGCATGCCGGTAGACCATATCACCGTAATCAAGGACAGACATAAAAACTGCCTCAATAATCCTTTTCCTACTGAACAACGGGAAGGTGGCTTTATTCCTATAAAAATATCCAATCTTTTGTCGCAGACGACAGACAAGATTTTTTATGTGAAATGTAAAAGAGAGTTTTTCATCTATCCAGATGCCAAGATATTTATATTCAGTGACAATATGAGATCCATTATTTGTGTGAATAATAAGATCATTAAAATGTGTAGTTTTTGCTCTGGAGAAACACATATATTTGGTTTTGTCTGTATTAAGAACAAGCCTGAGGTCCACTAGACAGTCCTGCAGGGTGTTAAAAGAGCTTTGTAGGTTCTCAATAGATTGGTGCACCGAATCGGAAATGCAATACAGTACTGTGTCGTCAGCGTATAGATGGGCATGACAGTTTTTTAGCGATGAAACAATGTTATTTATATAAATTGTGAAACGAACTGGACCTAAAATTGAGCCTTGTGGGACACCATTTGTAACAGTTAAAAACTCAGACTGGTATCTTCCCAGTTTAACTGACTGCTGTCTATCAGAGAGATAGTCCCTAAACCAGCTACGTGCAGACTGATCAAAGCCAATGTCATGCAGCCTCTGTAAAAGCAAATGGTGGTCAACAGTATCAAAGGCCTTTGAAAGATCAATAAAAAGTGCTGCACAGTGCTTTTTCTTGTCTAATGCTGTAACAATGTTGTCTACAACCAAAGTCACAGCAGAGACAGTACTGTGACCTGCCCTAAAACCAGATTGGAATGGGCTCAAAATGGAAGCACTAGTTAGAAATGTTTTTAACTGATTATTAATAAGTGATTCTAGAATTTTTGCGAGGCATGGGAGTTTGGAAATTGGCCTGTAGTTATTAAGATTATTTTTGTCACCACCTTTATGTAAAGGAATTACATGAGCTTTTTTCCAAATTTTAGGAACTATTCCAGAGGAGATGGAAAGATTAAAAATATGGGTAATTTGTTTTTATATTATATGTGTAGAGAACTTGATTGAAAACGGGTCCAAATTGTCCTCTCCCATGTACTTCTTGGGGTTGATGGCGAGGAGCGCATCTACAACAACACTTGTGGGAAGAAGATCAAGGCTGAAAAGAGGAGTTTGAGAGACAGGCGGTACGTTACTACTGGTGGTAGAAGGCCTATATCCTCCATTCTGAAAGAGTTGACCAGCAGCTACAAAATGTTTATTAAAAGCTAAGCCAATCTCTTTTTGATCATTGAGAGTGTGACCATTTAATTTGATCTGAGTGGGAACTGTGCTAGAATTGTTTTTATTATAGTTCACAGCTTTCCAAAATAGTGCAGGGTTAGAGTAGCTGTTTGAGATTAATTCAAGGTAGTATTCAGATTTGGCTTTCCTGACCATGGCTGTGCACTTATTCCTAAGGTGTCTAAAAATTGTCCAATTGGTATTATCTCCAGAGCGTCTAGCTACAGACCATGCTTTATTTCTCTCGGAAAATAAATCAGACAGTTCACTTGTAAACCAGGGGTTTGATCTATTTTTTACTCTATGTTTTTTTAGGGGCGCATGCTTGTTTATAATTGAGGTGAAAGTATTGATGAAATGGTCTAAGGCTAACTCAACATCCGAAATTTGCGTAGTCAGTTGAATGTCACTATGATGGAGATCACTTAAAAAGGCTTGCTCATTAAAACCTTTAAAATTACGCTTAATTATGATTTTAGGTTGAGATCTTTTTAAATGAATACTTCTGATACAGGCCACTGGGCAGTGATCACTAATCCCAAGCTCAAAGACACCAGCTGAGGCTATTTTATTTATTTTATTTGATAAGATTAAATCGATTAAAGTTGATTTTGCTGGATTTTTTAGATTGGGTCTTGTGGGCTCAGTTATTAATTGTGTAAGATTAACGTTGCTACAGATTTCTTTGAAAGATTCAGAGGCACTAGAAAGCCAGTCAACGTTAAAATCACCCATCACAATTACCTCTCTATTTACATAACTGGAGAGCATATGTGCTAGATCGTTTAAGGAGCTTGTTACAGCTGAAGGGGGCCTATACACACCAATTACAACAAAACAATCATTTGACGATAAAGATAATTCTAGCGCAAGAAATTCAAAGCCATTTGGAACAGAGACAGCATGTAAAAGTGTTACAGAATAACAGGATTTAACATATACAGCCACTCCCCCACCCCTTGTGTTTCTGTCTATTCTGAATAAGTTATAATCATTTATTGCCACAATAGAGTCATCTGTACTCTTCTTTAACCAGGATTCAGTCAGAATCAAAACATCTGGATCTGCCTGGGACACTAAAATCTTTACGTGGTCTAATTTATCATGCTGCAATAAACTTCTAATATTTAAATGTAGAAAACCCAAGCCCTTTCTTGATTTAAGAATTTGTGGTGAATTTAGCTTACAGCTAGGAAGCATTGCTTGTTTTTCAGGGTCATACAAAACAGGTTTGTGCCTGTAGAGGGAGCCAACGTTAGAAGCAGCAGGTGGATGGGCCGTTGGAGGTGAGGGAGGACAGTCAGGTGTGATGTCCAGAGCTGGAGGAAGGTTTGCAGCACAAATGGAAGGGGAGTATAATTCATGTTGAGCAGGACTCCGGGGGGGATCTTTTTTAGTGGAGGTTCTTCTGATGGGGTCATGCTGTGGTGAATATCAGTCCAAATTAAATGCAATGTGCTGAATGAAGTTATTTGT
This sequence comes from Hyperoplus immaculatus, assembly GCA_949357725.1. Taxonomy (NCBI): domain Eukaryota; kingdom Metazoa; phylum Chordata; class Actinopteri; order Uranoscopiformes; family Ammodytidae; genus Hyperoplus; species Hyperoplus immaculatus. Next base: position 19,661,567 of record OX442370.1, read on the forward strand.
TAGTTCTCTTACACCTTTGGTGTTGGGATGGAGGCCGTCAGATTTAAAGAGCTCGTGTCTGCACCAGTCAGCACCAGACCTGTATTATTCTCACAATACTCTCAAAGAAACTAAAGCAAAAGCATTTAATTAAACATGGGCTCTAGTACAATTCTCAAAACACCTCTACTGCTCCTAACTGTCGTGACGGGGAGGGATGCATCAATGGCTATGGGCATTAGCATGCTATCAAGGATTAGCTCGGCTATTCATCAATACAAACGGCTTATTCCGTCTCCCGACACATTTAACCGGTTCATCACACTTCAGAACAATCCGTCATCCCTCCCATGCCCCAAACATACATAGCTAGGAATAGTTATTACACTCGTCTTGGCCCCACACAGGACGTGCCTAGCTTAATAATTAGCCGTGTCATTGCTATCGGCGCCCGCGATCGTAAATAATGGCGAATACACATACATCACACGGGGTCAAATTCAATGTTTACTATTAATGCCACAAGTACAAGTCTAAGCTCTAATACACTAGTCAGGGTATCATATCTAACCAGCTTACCTGTGGATGGAAACATAAACACAGTGCATATTAATGATCGCTCTCTTGTTGGCATTGGCTTGGCTCGTTGGCTTGGCGCGTCCATGGGCTCGTCATGAACTGACTACCTCGCGGGCCGGGCGCGATCCAGCCAAGTGTAATGTCTAGAGCGCCCTCTGCTGGTGAAGACGAAGGCTCCAGCCAAGGCTCCGGATCAGCTCCGCTGCACTGCAAACAGTGACCCAACAGAATGTGTGACCCTAGAGGGCGCTGTTCTCTTATTTATCAACTGATTTCAATAGATCAAATGTTTCAACCATAGATAGTATATAAGTTTATATAGGCCTATAAGGTTTCATCCTGAGGGGTATACTACGAAACAAACTCAACAGAGCCTCGCTCTCTTTTTTTGATCTTGTTCAACATAACACATACCCTCGCTTAGAACTAACCGGTATCACGAAGGAAGTTATCAACCTCTTATGTTGAACGAGGGTTTCGGCTTCAGGCTCTGTGCACGTCCCCATGAAAGGGGGCGTTTGACCCGTCATTTGACTCTGCTTCCGCACAGACTGGACTGATCTTGTGCTGCTAACTTTACACAAACGGACTGATTGCGAGCAGCTGAGTAAGAAAAAAAAAACTTCACTCAAGAGGAATAGTTTGAAAAAAAAAACTCTTACTGCAAATAAGGAGAGAGTGGAATGTTGTCAGAAAATTGGGCTACTGAATTGATTAATTTATTTTACAGATCGTTCTCGCAGTGGTAACGTGACATTATAAAGCAATTAAAGGTTGAACTCAGATTTAAACAGTACACCATTTAGCCTAGTTGATAATCCTACACTTAAGAATCTGATTTAAGTCTGACACTGTCCCCTTATGAATAGCATAGCCTATGTGGAAAATCACTTTAGTTTTGGGCCACTGTCCACATCAAAATTAATACAATTTTGATTTATATTTAGGCTAATAGCCCTTTGTTTTCATCTTATAAATACCATTAAAATAAATAGCCTAGATACAAAACCTGTAGTCTGTATTTTCCGGACAAATATGAATCTACTGTGAGAAGCTTAACCTGCAAGTCTGCAGCGATGTCCGAACTGTGACAGCTGTCACCTGTCACGTCCCAACTGTAATCGCTACTGATGAAAAGAAAGAAGCCTACAGTGAAATAATGTTGCAACCTGTGATTTTATAGAACGCCAGTTTGTGTAGATCGCCAGGTAAAATCATTTGAGGTGAGAGCATAGAGTGGCGCTGCATACAGTATGTCTAGGCAATTTTACATTTTCTGCATCAATAACTGTATGCATGTGGCAAAAAGCCGCAGCGCGATGTTACAGTTCACTCTAATGTAAGCCTTATGTCACAGCCTCGTTTCGTTAATTAACTTGCTGATCAATAAGATTACTGATCTAACTAGTTTACTCAGTGAAAAGTATCGCTCAGACAATATAGTCAGGTCCGCAGGATTTCAAAATGTGTAGTTTCCTTAAAGGGCAGCGCTCTAAGAGCCGAATTTAAGCTCAAACTCGGTCTGTGCAGGTTAGCCATGCAGCCTCTTTTACCACGGTGATCTAGCCAGGTAGAAAGAGAGCCACCTTTCGTGATACTGAAAGCTCTGGCTTCAGACTCAACAGACCTCGCTCAGCCCTTAATCTCGCTTCGTAGTATACCCCTCTGGTCTCACAGTGAAGTGTTTACTAATATGGTGGCCCACAGCTCAATTAATAATAGTTTCACAAAAACAGCCCTGCAATCATGAGATTACCAAGTATTTTTCTTAGCCTACAATTTAAATTAATGTGCTTTGGGTCAACATACACTCAACAAAAATATAAACGCAACACTTTTGTTTTTGCTCCCATTTTTCATGAGATGGACTTAAATATCTAAAATTCATTCCAGATACACAATATTACCATTTCTCTCAAACATTGTTCACAAATCTGTCTAAATGTGTGATAGTGAGCACTTCTGCTTTGCTGAGATAATCCATCCCACCTCACAGGTGTGCCACATCAAGATGCTGATCTGACATCATGATTAGTGTACAGGTGTGCCTTAGACTGTCTACAATAAAAGGCCACCCTGAAATGTGCAGTTTTGTCTCACAGCAAAATGCCACAGATGCCACAAGCATTGAGGGAGCGTGCAATTGGCATGCTGACAGCAGGAATGTCAACCAGATCTGTTGCTCGTGCATTGAATGTTCATTTCTCCACCGTAAGCCGTCTCCAAAGGCGTTTCAGAGAATATGGCAGTACATCCAACCGGCCTCACAACCGCAGACCACGTGTAACCACACCAGCCCAGGACCTCCACATCCAGCAGGTTCACCTCCAAGATCGTCTGAGACCAGCCACTGAGACAGCTGCTGAAACAATTGGTTTGCATAACCAAACAATTTCTGCACAAACTGTCAGAAACCGTCTCAGGGAAGCTCAACTGCATGCTCGTCGTCCTCATCGGGGTCTTGACCTGACTCCAGCTCGTCGCCGTAACAGACTTGAGTGGGCAAATGCTCACATTCGATGGCGTCTGGCACGTTGGAGAGGTGTTCTCTTCACGGATGAATCTTGGTTTACATTGTTCAGGGCAGATGGCAGACAGCGTGTGTGGCGTCGTGTGGGTGAGCGCTTTGCTGATGTCAATGTTGTGGATTGAGTGGCCCATGGTGGTGGTGGGGTTATGGTATGGGCAGGCATCTATTATGGACGAAGAACACAGGTGCATTTTATTGATGGCATTTTGAATGCACAGAGATACCGTGATGAGATCCTGAGGCCCATTGTTGTGCCATACATCCATGAACATCACCTCACGTTTCAGCAAGATAATGCACGGCCCCATGTTGCAAGGATCTGTACACAATTCTTGGAAGCTGAAAATGTCCCAGTTCTTGCATGGCCAGCATACTCACCGGACATGTCACCCATTGAGCATGTTTGGGATGTGCTTGACCGGCGTATACGACAGCGTGCACCACTTCCCACTAATATCCAGCAACTTCGCACAGCCATTGAAGAGGAGTGGACCAAAATTCCACAGGCCACAATTGACAATCTGATAAACTCTATGCGAAGAAGATGTGTTGCACTGCATGAGGCAAATGGTGGTCACACCAGATACTGACTGGTTCTGAGTCCCCAGACCCCCAATAAAGCAAAAAAATTCACATTTCAGAGTGGCCTTTTATTGTGGACAGTCTAAGGCACACCTGTGCACTAATCATGATGTCAGATCAGCATCTTGATGTGGCACACCTGTGAGGTGGGATGGATTATCTCAGCAAAGCAGAAGTGCTCACTATCACACATTTAGACAGATTTGTGAACAATGTTTGAGAGAAATGGTAATATTGTGTATCTGGAATGAATTTTAGATCTTTAAGTCCATCTCATGAAAAATCGGAGCAAAAACAAAAGTGTTGCGTTTATATTATTGTTGAGTGTAGTTAGAACACATTTCACTGTAAGACTGGGTTGATTATTCACCTTAAAATAATAACAATCCTACCAACCAGACTCAAGCTGTCTAGTAGGCCTAGACCATCATATTCTGTACCATGAATACCACACTGTCACTGAGTTGAGTTGAGTTGTGGACTTAATAGTAAAGGACAATTCACAACCCACTGTTCTTTCTGATCATTCTTGTTAACAGAGCTTTGCTTCTACCAGTAGGCCTGTATGTGTTCAATAATTGTATTGTATGGAAATGTTAACACAAATGAAGATATTAGGCCTATTTGTGTGTGTGTTCAATGAAATAATTTTCCATCTGTTTGGGTCAACAAATATAGTTAAAGAGAGGTGAGCAGAGAGATGAGCAGCATCAATAAAAAAAAATCCTCTCATGACTGTTTATCTGTTTGATTCCTAAGTCTTTTTTTTCTTTTACATTACACAATGGGTTAGCAATTGGTTATACTGCATCATATAGCCAACAATAAATAACTATTTGACAACAGCCTATCTATATATTAAACTGTAAATAAAGCTCTGTATTCTTCATTATTTAACAAAAAAAAAACGTTTTCCACACATCAGATAGCAATGCTCTTATTTTGAAGGACACAATTTGACGGCGGCCATGACACAGGACCTCCTTCCTGTTTGACACCACGTGACTTCGTTTTTCGTTTAGAGCGCAAAATCAAAAAAGGAATCAGCTGGCAGTCATTTCCTTCTTCAATTCAAATCGAAAATGGCTCAAAGGTATCGGCAAAAACGAAAAACGGAGCACTTTGGGCAGTTCTGTTTGTTTTTCGAGTCAGACAAAAAAACCAATTCAGTCCGTTATTGGTTTGAAACCAACAGAAGTTTTCCGTTTTTTCAATTTTGATATCAATGAAAAAAGGAATTATACTATAGTACCCAGACCGTTAAGCTTCTCACAGTAGATCCATATTTGTCCGAAAAATACAGACTACAGGTTTTTTTAATGTAGGCCTATTGGTATTTGTAAGATTCAAATAAAAGGCTGATAGTCTAAATCAAAATTGTATTCATTATAATGTGGCCCAAAATTAAAGTGATTTTCCACAGGCTATTCATTTGGGGACAGTGTCAGACTTAAATTACATTCTTAAGTGTGGGACTATAGGCGTAGTGCTATAAATATAGCAAAGTAGCCTATATATATATTAGGCTAAATGGTATAGTGTTCAAATCCGAGTTCAACGTTTAATTGTTTTATAATGTCACGTTACGCACTGCGAGAACGATCGCCAAGATAAATAAATAATTTCCATGCTGGCAGCATTCCACTCTCCTTATTTGCAGTAAGAGTTTTTTTCGGCTCTCTGTTTTCTGCTGTAATAATTCAGACTGACAAACTCTTCCTCTTGAATGAAGTTGGCGACACACTTTTGTTTTACTCAGCTGCTCACAATCAGTCCGTTTGTGTAAAGTTAGCGGCACAAGATCAGTCCATTTTGTACGGATGCAGAGTCAAATGACGGGTCGAACGCCCCCTTTCATGGGGACGCGCACAGAGCCTGAAGCCGAAACCCTCGTTCAACATAAGAGGTTGATAACTTCCTTCGTGATAACGGTAAGCTCTGAGCGAGGGTATGTGTTATGTTGAACCAGATCAAAAAAAGAGAGCCGGGCTCTGTTGAGTTTGTTTCGTAGTATACCCCTCAGCACGTGCAGCTTCACAACATTGCAGCAGCAAAGAAGAAGAGAGAGAAAGAGAAAAGGGAGAGATAGAGAAAAAGATCGACAGAGTAGCTTACCAGACTGAAGAGAAAGTTGCTCGCGGGTGAGTTATATCATTATGAATCCAGGTGAACGTGAGGAAATGAGATACAAAAAAAAAACATCCACCGTGACCGCGTGTTAAATCCCAGGTAAAGTCGGTGAACTTCGGTGAAAGGCAGATGAAGGAAATAAGTCCAAAGATCCTTTATATGTTCATCACAACTTCACGTGAACTAGCATAGGAACTCAGCTAGCTATACGAGCTATACCGTTGTTGCGCCGAAATCACACATTCTGGCAGGTCACAGCTTTCGGCGTAACACCGGCATGTTGCGCAATACTATGGAATCCCTACTAGGTCAAACTTAAGTGACACTACTGTCAAGCATAGGTGACGTTGCGAAAGTGTGAGGAAGGGAGGAGGGAGAGGAGTGCACTGCAAAAACATTGATTTTGAGACTGAAGTTTTAATTAATAACAAATAAAAATCATAATTTAATATTTTACTGAGTTCATTGTGCCTGTCATAATGTAGGCCTATTAAAGTAAAAGCATGGCTTGCAAAAATAGTGTTGAATAAAATAGAGTTGATAAGCAAATAAGACATGGGAAAATTATCACACTATTGTTAAATTATTTTATTTTAAGCATACTTTTACAGTTACAGACAAGTTTAAAATTCCTATTTCATTTTAAAATTATAGGTGTAATGCTTCTTTAAAAAAATAGTAGAGAAGCAGTGTCTGTTTTGGTGATAAGTTGTTTAAATCTCTCAGAAATCTCTTCATAATAAGATATAAAAACTAGAATTATTCGTTTGTGTTTTATTTAAATCAGCGGTACAACATTTCATTTGAGGGGGTAGAAATGAATTCCGCACTTAACATCGTATCGTGATATCAATCGCAATATCGTATTGTATCGTACTCTAAATTTCATATCGTTACATCCCTAATCCATGCACAGTGTGTATTGAGTTTATTTAAAAACAATTGGAAATGGGGCTGCCCTCAGTTGCCCATGCACTGTGTATAGTTTATAGCCTATTTCAGCCTTGTCTGTGGAAAAAAAGATACAGTAGCTGAACAACAGAGTTCTTCTGCTTCATTCCTCACACTGCATTTAAATGCATTCACTATATTACAGATAAATATGTCCCGTAAAAGAAAAAGAGCTCCAAGCCCAACCCAGAGGACCCTCCATAATAATTTATTTTATATTAATATTTTTATGGAAAATCCATGTGTCCTTCTTCAATAGCTTCTAATTCGTCTGACCCAGTGTCTCCAAATTTTTTGTTCACACAAGATTTCTCAGATTTAGCCTATTAATTTTCCTCTCAAAGTGCACCAGATTCATGCATTTCACTTTAAAAAGGTTAAAAAAATCTCACAGGGGGGGCATACCCCCGGACTCCCCTAGGAGGTCTGAATCTCGGCTGTCTAATATTTTCGCACAGCTGCACAGTGGAGGCACTAGCGGAAAACAATGGGTGTGTGAATGATATTTAACAAAGATCTATAGTTTCAGCAGCGCTAACATTGGAGAGGGGCCCCCTAATCATATTTCGCTTAGGGCCCCCTGAAGGCTTGGGCCGGCTCTGGGCAAAGGTACCGAATGCTTTTCTAAAATGTGAAAAATAATCGCGACCGATGAAGACTGAGTAGAAACTCATAGACGCTAACATTAGCGGCTAACGTCTCTGACCACCAGCTACAGAGAGACCGAGCTATCATGGTACTATGTATGAAAATCAACCTAAAAAAAAGGAAATGGTGCAACAGTTGAGTAGAATAAACTGAATAAAGTAGAATAGAGTAGCGCTTGTATCATGTAGGGGAGAGTGGCCTAAGTTGTGCATTTTGGAAGTTGTGCCACCAAAATGAAAAAATAACAATAACCAAAATAAAAGACGTAAAGCCCATACATCCACATAAACACAGATAGTAGTGCAGAGGTAAGATAGTTAATGGGTAGGAAACACCAGGGTGTACATATGGGTTTTGAGCCTTGATTTAAAGGCAGAAATGTAGGAGAATCACATTTGTCAGGTGGCAGTTGGTTCCACAAGCACGGAGCAACTAGTGCAAAGTACATTTCTGAGAGTTGTGCCAGTGGCATGGCTATATACGCTGGTCACCAAAAGAAAGTTATTGTCTACAGTAGCTCAGAAGAGAGTGACATCTCAATTCCACTTAACGACACCACTGATGAGAGTTCAGATGGCCAGAAAGATGATGATGGTGAATTTGTCATTGTGAGCTTTGCAGGTAAAACCATTAGATCTGCTAGGCCTTGTTTAAGAAAATTGTCCTTCAATCTTTGTCAACTATGTACTTTATTTACTTTAAATAAGTAATTGTCTTATGGATTTGTCTTGCATTACAGTTTATGAGATATATAACAATGGCACAATTTACCCCATGGTATTCTCTCCAACCGCACAACTTACACCACACCGGGGGCAAGTTGTGCATCAAGACAACTTTTTTTCCGAAAGCTATATTTCTTCAACAGTTTATTCCAGATCCAAAGTTTTTATTGCCAGGGATGCACAACACCCTGAAATATATACATATTTGAGCTGAAGACTTTACTGTCAAGGCCTTACTTTAAAGTCACTTTGAGTGAAAAGTTGCACAACTTAGGCCACTCTCCCCTACTGGAAAAGTTCCATAATGAAGGGTTTCTGTGGATGACGTCATATTTCTAAATACATAATACATAATAATAATTTTGTCTACGGGGCCTTAAAGCTGGGGTATATGATTTCTGATTGGTCAAAGTGAACATGAGCGGTACACTTTGACCAATCAGAGTGAGGCTCCGATTCTCCATTCTTATTGGCTGTTGGGACTGTCGATTCACTTTGGCACGACTTTGTTGGTGTAGAACGTGACAGGGAGGGACCATATGGGGAGGGACCAAAGAGAATAAGTGGAGCAGTTGAGGTATTTGGATTCGAATCTCTATATCCCAACTGCTATTTTCTCCCCAAAACGTATACCCCAGCTTTAAAGGAAAGATGTTTGAATATGTTCTGAACAGCCTATAACTCAAAGCTGAGCCATGATAATGGTTTAAATACTGGGATAGCGGCACACACTTTTAGACTGCTTCTCAAAGACATTGGCCGCGTTTCCCAGATTCGATCATTCTTTGGGACCAAAGAAGGGTCGAAAGAACGGTTCGAATAAGACGGAGCGCTAAGATACGGGTGTTTCCCAGATGGCTTCTTAAGTGCCATCTTTGGAGAAGCCGTAAGATGAAGCGAAAGAAGCTCTTTAGTGGGAGCTGTCCACCGCGGTAGTGCTGAAACTGAATAAATCGATGCCAGGCGAATCGATCACCAACCTCTTTATCAGCGCGTAAGTCACACACAGCGCCCCGTGGTCTCCCCCACACAGGTGGAATTAGGCTACGCATGTATCGTGTGTGTGGGGGGGTGTGTGGGTGCAGGTGTGTGTGTGGCAACAAGTGTATCCAAGTAGTAATCAAGCCCATTAGCGCATATATAGGCCTACCCCGTGGATATTGGCACACACATGTGAGAATGGAAGAAAGCGGCAGCAAAAGAAACAAGCGGGCACCGTCGTTTACCGCGGAGGAGATGGGCGTCTTAGTGGACGAGGTCTGGCAGCACCGGGGAGTTTTATTCAGGGGAACAAGGGGCAAAAAGAAACGTGGACACTATATTCCCACATACTGTATGCAACAATACTTCCTTAACATTCCAGTGCCAGACTTTCAGGTAAAGCACCCGGACACTGCAGCAATAATCATAGTGTGCAGACGTTACATGTAGCCTACATCTGCTGGTTCTGTTTATTTATTTCAGCCTTCAGGCCTGAGAGTTGATATGGGTGATGTGGTGGTTGTGGGTTTATGGTTTAGTGCACAGTGCTTGGTGACTGGTGGTGAAGAGGTAGGGGCTGGGGTTGTTGGACCTCAGAAGAGGTTGATATGTTCCTAAAAACGCTGCGCAGCCAGGGGCTGCATCGGCCTGGTCTGATAGCACGTCCAGTGGGGAGAAGTGCCGAAGCACTATGCATTTATGTAAACCGTCTGGCTTCGCGCACGGCGAGGCTGTTGGTTCGCAGCGAGAAAGTGTTGTATTACAGCCATGGTTTTTCACACCCGCGGACTTTGGCAACGCCTTTATAACAGGTGGAGCCGCTCTGAATGAGGTTCAGCTGAGTTCAATTAAATCTGTTTCCTTGATATCTGTGAAATGCCACAGGGTTGGTGATTTTTTTTATGTGTAGTACTATAAACTCTGTGTGTGGAAAACGTAAACGTGTAATTCATTAAAAACATTTTTTCTCTACTATTAGTCTATGTTTATTGCCGCATTGAGCATTGTTTTATTTTATTCGAAAAGTGGAGGAAATAAATTTCCCTGACGCGGCATGATCACTGACGATTTGGTCGCTAAGAAGGTTGTAAGAGTGGGTCAGCTCCTTCTTACAGTCCCGTCTTAGTGAAAGAACTTCTTTCGCTAAGAACGAATCTGGGAAACGCATTCTTCTTTCACAGCGTTCTTAAGAGCGCTCCAAAGAAGTACTTAGCCCAAAGAGGCTCTTAACGAATCTGGGAAACGCGGCCAATGATGGTTTGTGCTTATTGTACACACAAAAGTAATAAAAGGAGAAATGTGAGCGAGAAGTTCAAAGCCTGCTTATTGCATGAAGTCAGCTTTTGTCACTTACAGACAGTTACACAAGTCTCAGACACTGTTTGACATTCCGCTAAGCACTTATTATGAAGTGACCACAAAAGATTGGACCGAGTGCAGTAGCTTGGAAAATGCTAATAAAAGAAATGAAATGCATGATCAAAGTGATTAGCACTTTGTAGACATAAGCATTCATCTGTTATAAATTTGACCTTCAACCACACTTCTGTATATACACTCAGTGAGAAGTAAATCTTGCCATGTGAAATCAAAATCAAAATCAAATCTAGTGTGAGCGGTTGTCACGTTTGCTTGTCGACTGTTTGTTTGCACGGTGAAGAAGCACCTCCCCCTCCCAACCCCTCGCCTAATGATTCCTCTCAGCCTCAGAGTATCTCCCCAAAGCTCAATCCCCCAACGGGCACAGTGCCTTTAAACTCAGCAGAAAAATATATATTTCCCTGGAAATTAAAGCATGGCACTGGTGTAAGTGCAGGAATCCGTGTACTTTCTGTAAAAACAGGGCAATTACTTCGAAAGAGCGAGCCGGAGTGGGAGGGGGTGGGGGGGATTATTAGCCTCATCCAGTAGAGTAGGTGCTGCGCGTGTACTCAAACTTTGTGTTTAAATACAAGCCGGTTGAAGTCTTTCAAAGGAGAGGGGAGGGGCGCACTCAAAAAAAAAACTTTCCCTCTGAAAGTGAATCAAAAGTGCATTAAAAAACAAAAAATCCTAGAGTGAGGAGAAAGGAAAAAAGGGAAAGCCTTGCAGGTGCATTACATCATGAAGTATGGAATGGAAGTGTGTGAACCCGTGTTTATGTGAGAGGATGCATCGTGTAGTGTGCAGGTACACAAGCAGTCAGAAAATGGCCCCTCTCCAGCAGGGGATTGTTGCAGGGGATTGTTTTGATGTCTTTGTCGAGGGTGTACATCGACAGACTCATGGGATTGAGCGGAGGATTTTACTACACCCATCCACCTTTATTTATATATATTTCTGTTTTTACACCGATCAACCTATCTTCCATTCCAAGCTGCAACTTTTTTTCTAGGAAGCTTTCTAGAGACCGGATGCATGAAACTCCTCCTGAAGTGTGTTCCCACTTTGGAAGTGTTTTTGCCCATGGGGGATTTTTCAACATGGAGGCATCAACATAACATGGATACTATGGTCGCCGAGGGAATGGCAGAACCCCATGTACTCGCTGCTTGAAAGAGGAAGCTGCTGCGTTTGATAATGTAACTTTGGGGTGCGTGCATGCATCTCATTTTGACTTTCCTCCATAGCTGGAGGGGTCGCATTAGCCACTGACTATAAGGCACTGTGATGAGCAGGAGCAATGTGTAACTACAGGTAGACCCACACTGCTACATGGAATTAAAGCAGTCAGCTCTTGAAGAAGCTCGTTTGACCTCTCAGTAGCGTCTTCTGGTATAGTTGTAAATTTAAAGGGAAATGTATTTGTATGTAAATGTATATGTATCTTCCATCAGTTTAACATGTGTGCTGTTTCCTCTAGGAGTGTGTCTGAGATTATTATTATTTTTTTTTTTAAAGAAAATGTTTGGGGCATTTTTGCTTTATTAGACAGATTGGAGAGACAGGGTTGAAATGGAGCAAAGAGGAGAGGACATGCAGAGAACTTACCCGGGCGGGATTCGAACCCGGGTCTGCTGTGGGGCCTTGGCCCGTGGGGGGGGGGGCGGGGGGGACGCTAATATGGCATGTCAAATCACAGACCTATTTGTCAAAAGCAGGGATGCAGCTACACTTATAGTTCAACCAAAGACAGCCTTCTGCCACTTCAGTCACAAATCACAGGATAAGATACAATTGATAAGATCATTGGCTAGATTGATGACCAGTGTTGCCACAGTTACTTTGAAAAAGTAATCCGATTACTGATTACTCGTTATGCCTTAAAATAGTAACTTATTTACTTTACTGATTACTTGATGTTAAAAGTAACTAAGTTAGATTACAAGTTACTTTAAACGTTACTTTACAGGTTTTGAAACCCATATATCTCAGTTTAAAACATGTACACATGACTTCCGGTGACGTCATGGCGAGAGAAGCAGCCTGAGCCACCTGCTCCGCCAAAAAACCCTATAAAACTAGCTATATAAATGACGAACTAAAAACAAACAAGCCGAATTAAACACTGCTGAATTCTAGAATGCAAGCAGCAAAGAAAGACGGAGGTGGAAGGGGAAGAGGGACTAAAAAGGATGAAACTAAACAATGCTTCGCGGGTCCGCCATTTTCACCCGCGAGAGCCATGGCGCCAGCACCAGAACAATCAGCGGTACTTGCCGAACTACGTACATTCAGACAAGAACACGCAGAGGCCTCTGCAGACACGAGAACTACCCTGAACCGACTGGAAACAACCATAAACGATCTTCTAAAGAGGACAACTAAGTTAGAACAGCGGACTGCAAGTGTGGAGCGGAGGCTCGGCGACACGGAGGACAGAGGAATGCGACACGAGAGAGCCATCCGATATTTACTGCACAAAGAAGCAAGGCTATCAGCAAAGTGCGAGGACCTCGAGGCAAGAGCGAGACGCAATAACCTGCGTATTTATGGTGTCAAAGAAGGAAGCGAGAAAAATTACATGATACCATTTATTTCTGAGCTGTTGTGCACATCGCTCCAGCTACCGGAGGACCTTGAAGTACGCATCGAGAGAGCGCACCGCGCGCTTACAATGAGACCAAAGGAGGCTTCTGCTCCACCGAGATCGATCATCGTTCGGTTCCTGGACTATAGCGTTAAGGATGCTGTACTTCAACAGGCATGGAGGCAAAGAGGAGTTACATTTGAGGGGGGGAAAATCTTCTTCGACCAAGATTACACCGCAGACACACAGCAGAAGCGCAGACAGGTGAGGGAAGTGATCAAGCAACTTAAAGAGAAGAAAATAAAAGCTCAATCTCCATTCCCGGCTCAGCTGAGACTCTACCTGGAATCAGGAGTCAAGGTGTTTACTACGCTCACAGACGCCGCGCCTACACTCGAGGAGATGGGGATTCACGTCAAGGTTGATGACAGAGAGAAACTGCAGAAGGAGTTGATGCAAGACCGTTGGTCCAGAGCTTCGAGGAGGCCAGAGAAAGGACCATCTCCAATGTCTGATGCAGACTTACAGGCTTTTGTTCAAGGAAAAGACTAGATGGAAGAACAGACTGACATGTTGCCCACTGTAAGTTAAATGAAGAGTGTACAGCAGATGGCTGATGAATCATTTATTTTATTTACTGTTGAAATAAGTGGGCTACTGTGTATATTAAGCTAGTTTTTGTTATTAACATATAAGATGAGGAAAAAAAGGGTTTTTTGTGCAAACAGGCCGAGGGCTAATTCATAATCAGCACTTAGGCTACATATCCCTAGGATATTAGCAACTTTATCACAACAGATTAGTTGTTGAATAGTTGCAATCGCACTGTTTGTGTTTTCACCCCGGAGTGAATTAGTCACTACTCTCCGCCCTTCTTAAAAGGGACAGGTTGCTTTAGATGTTCTTGCAATCTGCTGGGTTCGTGGAAGTTCATTATTTATGGTTTTATATTTTGGTTAGGTTGTTCGTGTACATAACCTTATGTAACATATACTCAAGGGAATCTTTTGGATGCATTACCAGGGACACTCGATCTAGAACTGTGAAAAAAGGAAGTGTTTGCTTATGTAAACTCCACTCTGATATAAAACATGAATAATTTGAATATAATAACTTACAATGTCCGTGGATTGAACCACCCAATTAAAAGAAAGAAGATATTTAGTCAGTTAAAGAAGCTACATTGCTCGATTGCTCTACTACAAGAAACTCATAGCTGAAGAAGAACATAAGAAATTGAAAAGAGAATGGGTTGATCAAGTATTCAGTGCATCATGTGGCAAAAAAAGGGGAGTCGCAATCTTAATCAATAGAACAGTTGCTTTTTCCCCAGAAAAAATCATACAAGACAAAAAGGGACGGTATGTAATGGCAGTGGGTTCTATAGGAGAAACTGAGTTAACTATATTAAATCTATATGCCCCAAATGAGGATGATTATGGGTTCTTAAAAGAAATTGCAAATGTTGTAGCCAGTAATGCCAAGGGGATGATAATAGTGGGTGGGGACTTTAATACTGTGCAAGATGGGATAAGAGATAGACTACCATCAGAAAAGGCCCCCCAATCTAAGAAATCAAAAACAATGAATAGTATGATTACTGAATTGGGACTAGTTGACACTTGGAGATGTTATAACCCTAAGGGAAAGGATTTCAGTTTTTTTTCAAATGTCCATGGCAGTTATTCTCGAATTGACTTTATTTGTCTCTCACATCAATACATATACAAAATAGTTGAATGCCATATTGAACCTATCACTTTGAGTGATCACGCACCAGTTGTACTAACGATCAATTTGTGTAAAGAAAATTATTTTAGATACTGGAGGCTGAATACCTCACTATTAACCAACCAACTAGTTGTACAGGAAATAAAAAACAACTTGAAGGAATATTTTGACATAAATGACAATGGAGAGGTAACACCATCAACCTTATGGGATGGTGCTAAATCAGTTATAAGGGGGAAAATCATACAAATCTCATCTAGGATAAAAAGAACACGGTTGGAAAAACAGATAGATTTGGAAAACAAAATTAAACAATTAGAAACAAATCATAAAAGAACGGGTGATGAGAGCACTCTGTTAGAACTGAAGGGGGCTAGAAAGAATTTAGACCAGCTTTTGACTTATAAAGCAGAAGGTGCTCTGAGATTTTCTAAACAAAAGTACTACGAGATGGGTAACAGAGCTAGTCGCCTTCTCACCTTTCAGCTGCGCAAGGCCCAGGCAAGTCGGGTGATACCCAAAGTATTACACCCTACCACCAAAGAGATGATGTCTCATCCAAAAGGGATTGCGGATGCATTTGCAGCATTCTATAAAAAATTATATGAAGAAAAGGGTCCAAATTCTAAAGAGAGCGAAATCAAGACCTTCCTATCTAAATTAAATTTACCTTCATTAACAGAAGAAGAGGCATCAACATTAATAACAGCGATAAGAGAAACGGAAATAAGAGAGACTATAAAGAATTTGAAAAATAACAAATCACCAGGGACCGATGGGCTCCCAGGAGAGTTTTACAAGTGTTTTGTTGAGGAACTCACACCAATATTAGTTAAAGTGTTCAATTACGCACTGTCAGGTGATCCGCCAAAAACATGGTCGGAGGCCATTATTTCTGTAATTCATAAAGAGGGCAAGGATCCGGTAAATTGTGAGGGATATCGACCAATCAGTTTACTGTGTAATGATCAAAAACTACTGAGCAGCATCCTAGCAAAAAGAATGCAAAAAATGATATCGAAATTGATAAATCCAGACCAAACGGGCTTCATCCCCGGTAGACAAGGGGCCAATAATATTAGGAGAACACTCAACATCATATCATGTGCCAAAAAAAACACACAAAAATCAATGCTTATTAGTTTTGATGCACAAAAGGCCTTCGACCAGGTTAATTGGTGCTTTCTCTATGAAACTCTGGCAGCCATGGGCTTTCATTCAGGGTTCATAGATTGGATAAAAGTGTTATATATTGAACCAAAATTACGGGTTAGAGTCAATGGTTGTTGTTCAGATTTTTTCGGCCTTGAAAGAGGGGTTAGACAGGGTGACTGCCTTAGCCCCTTGCTATATGCTGTAAATATTGAACCACTTGCAGAATTAATAAGACAAAATCAATTAATTAAAGGAATACAAGATGAGGGTAAATCTGAACATAAAATTTCCCTTTTCGCAGACGATATTTTGACATGCATAAGTGATCCAGTTTCATCAGTCCCAGTCTTGATGGAGTGTTTGAAGGCATATGGGGAAGTATCAGGACACCAAATTAATGAATCTAAGTCAATTGCCATGATGTTAGTAGGGGATCGGCCAATACAATTAAAAGATGTGGTCAATTTTCGCTGGACGGATCAGGGTTTTAGATATTTAGGAATTATTATTACCCCTAACACACCACAACTTTTTAAAGCTAACTATGGTAAATTAATGAAAGAAATCAAAGTAGACCTTACAAGATGGGATGTCCTACCTCTTTCTTTAGTAGGAAGAATAGAAACTATAAGAATGAATGTATTGCCAAGGTTGCTTTTTCTGTTCCAGTCTCTGCCCATAGAAGTCCCTATCTCCACATTTAAAACACTAGATAATTGGCTATCTAAATTTATTTGGCAAAACAAAAGACCAAGAATTAGACTTAAAAAAATACAGTGCCCAAAGGAGAAAGGTGGTTTAAACCTGCCTAATATGAAAAAGTATTATTGGGCAGCTCAGCTTAGACCACTAGTTGCTTGGATAACTCAGGACAGGGATACAATATGGGTGAGAATGGAACAACATACATGCCCAGATGTACCACTGGAGTCACTGCCATTTTTAAGTAAAGAGCTCTGGAAAAAAAACAAGATCAGTAATGAATGTATGAAAGTCACTCTGAAAGTGTGGTCAACAATAAGGAAAAAGTTGATTCTTCCTACTTCAATCTCAAGAGCGATGAAGATAGCACTGAATGTAGATTTTGTACCTTCTAGACTAGATGCTGGATTTAAGAAATGGGCTGAAAAAGGACTAACAACGATTGATAAACTGTTTGAGGGAGGAGTTCTGAAGTCCTTTGACCAACTCTTAAAAAAATTTGATCTTCACATACATGACTTCTACAGATATTTGCAGCTAAGAAATTATCTACAGAAGCATAAAGATTGGGAAAAATTAAAGGAAAGTCCATCAAATATAGAACACTTCTTCATATTGATGATAGAAGGCCTGACTAAAAAGAAGGTTATATCAAACATGTATAAAATACTTCAGGAGGAAATAACAGACAACAGTTTGGATATTAAAAACAATTGGGAACTAGAAATGAATACAATTATCTCAGATGAAAAATGGGAACAGGCATGTAGAGATGGACACAAATTAACCAATAGTCCATTGTGGAGAGAGTTTGAATGGAAGATTAAAATGAGATATTTCAGAACTCCTCTTATCATTTCAAAATTCAGCAACAATTCCAACATGTGCTGGCGGGGCTGTGGCTTGGTGGGAGACCATACACATGTATTTTGGGACTGTCCAAAATTATCGACATATTGGCTTGAAATAAAAAAAGAAATTAAACAAATAATAGGGATAGATTTACCCCTCGACCCAATCCACTTTATTTTAGGAGTTCTACCCGACGACCTGGGAGATAAAAACCAAATGTATTTATTGAAAGTCCTTCTTCTGATAGCCAAGAAGATGGTTACGGTCTCCTGGCTAAAGCCGCAGCCACCGTCACTGAGTCAATGGAGGGAAAGGGTTGTTAGTGTCTACTATATGGAGAGCATAACTGCTAGACTTCAGCTGAAATTGGACATTTTTGCAGATAAATGGTCTCCGATCATCCTACAGCTTTCAAAGCTGCAACAGTAGAGATGCACAAGAAATGGTTGGCATTGGAGGATCAATATAAATGTTAATGTTAAAAGCCATTGATCAGTGGTTTCTATGTGTCTCTATTTTTGGGGGTTCGATATGTGGTCTCTGAGAGGGTGGGAGGAAACGGAGTAGAGTGAGTACCTGCAATGTATCTATGATATATGTGATGTAATGATTGTGAGTGCACCTTGAGAACGACAATAAAAAAAGTTAAAAAAAAAAAAAAAAAAACATGTACACATTAAGAATCATTGAAAATATATCAAATAAAGCTTGTAGGCTAGTAGCTGTTTTCAAAATAATAAAAATTATGGTTTAAAAAATGTAATAAAAAAAAAAAAATTCCCCCCATGAAAATAAATGCATTCCTCCAAAGTGCAAATACAGTAGCAGTGTCTTTAAACTTAACGTGCTTGGCCCTTCACTCTCATGCATTAATTTGACTTTTCTCTGCGATGTCTCGTGTTGATAGACTGGGTGTGTGCGGCCACCGGTCGCCACGTGACTATAAGTTTCCAAGTTTTAAACACTATCTCTTCAACGTCACCGTACCCGAATCCTAAATATCCCCATAGCAGACGCTATATTTCATGGGGGGGAAACGTTTGTGTTGCGCCACAATTCAGCTTAAACTCGGCCGTAATGCTGCTGCACACACACACAGGCACACACACGCACGCACACACACACACACACACACACTGCATGTCAGAGACGAGGGGCGCTACCAAAAAGACGAGAGGAGCGGTTGGAGCAGTTGGAGCGTTTAGAGACACATGCGCGCATATTTATTTACATTATATCGCAATCACAGTCATTTGTGCAGTTATGTAAAATGTTTTACTAAGGAAAATGACAGAAAAAGTAACGCACAGTGACTTTGATGAGTAACTTTAATCTTATTACTGGTTTGGAGATAGTAACGCGTTAGATTACTCGTTACCGGCATCACTGTTGATGACTACATGAACAGAAGCTGCCTTACACTAACAGATGGGTCCAGGCTCAAACAAATATGAAGCTTGCAAGATCAGGCTGGTCTCACCGGGCTATGGAAAAAGCTGATGAGAAACCCACTTACATGTACTATAAACGTGGCTAAGAAAGCTGTGGAAACCTGTTTTCTCTAATCCCCAACCACGATAACAGAAACTAGGTTTCTTCTTTACAAATGTATAAAAATTCCCCAGAAAGCTGACTGTAGACATACTGGTAATTAACTGGTAAAACAATGACTGTATATCCCTACATAAACACATTGCCTTAATTGTATGTCTATTAATGATGGAGTCAGCGATTCTGGATCATATGGTTGTCCAATTCACTTTTTGCCAACATCAGTGAATATCTCCTCACGAACTGCTACCTGTCCGCACTGTGTGCACTTAAAAAAGAATCCAGTGTAAATAAACAGCCGAGGCTCTGTAAAGGGGCATGTTACTAGGTACGGTGGTCCCCTTTTGTTAACACACCATTTGTATACATACCAGTTTACAGAGCCTAGGCTGTGTATTAACACTGGACATTTTTTGTTCAGCTCACACAGTACGTACAGGTAGCAGATCGTAAGCACAGAACTAAAAGGCTCCGTAGGGCTTTTGGATTCCCGTCATCAAACGTACTGTATCTCCATGTTCTCTCACTAGTTGTATTCACTAACATTAGGACTGAGGGGAGTACTAGATGCAGTAAACGCTTCACTGCTTGTTACAACTGGCCTTTCTTTTCACCCAATCACTACTTTGTGCATTGACTGAAATTACATATCTGTTAACCTCTCTGCCCCCCTATTGAGATGGCTTTTGACTTGAAATAAATTGCCTACTGAATCGCAGCTTCATAAATGGCTCTCAAACAAGAGATCAGGTTTTGGTCTGGTGATGTTTTTAATTGTAACTCGCGGAATGTATTAGCCGTGACCTACAGACTTTTTGTGGCAGCTTCCATTCAATATGTATGTGCGTGCAGACACCTTGGGTTTAGAAAGGTTAATTAACCTCTGGTGGCAGACCTTTTACTTTGCACTTAACTTGGTCTATGTCCTGATAGCGCTATTAAACCCGCGCCCTAGCCTCTTAACCTCCTCTATCATTACCCACGTAAAAACCCATTAAAACTTCCCATTGATTTTTTTCTATACACGCAACTTCTACTACATTTTCCATACAGCTTTGTAACATTTCTGGTGATGCACATACAGCACATAACATTAGCGTTCTGGAAGTGTGGGGTTGGCACAAAAGAGGTTTAGTAAAGAGAATGTAAAGGAAATGAGTTTTTAAGATATATTTCATGATAATATCACCTGTTACCAGTTAACATGTTTATGTGAGAAATGTTCAAAACAAGTATTTCTTTTAACATTCTACAGCTTTGCCAGTCTTTTAACGCCCCTGTCCCAACTTTTTGGAAACGTGATGCAATTTTCAAGTTGTATATTTGTGTATATTTACAAAAAACAAAATAGTTTATCAGTTTAAACAAATACATATGATGTATTTGTACTGTTATTTATTGAATACATGTCGAAAAGGATAAGGAAATGATCACATTCTGTTTTATTCACATTTTGCATAAAATCCCAACTTTTTCTGAATTGGGGTTGTAGTATAATTGCAAAGCTGCAGCACTGTTTACAGCATGGCAACTTTTAACACTTACAGGAAATGCTATCCAGGTGGAAGTGAACGTTTGAGAAAGGAGAGGCTGTTTTCTAAACCCCCTCCCCCCATCACCTTTTTCACCACTAGCATCATCCACCAATATTTCAAGATGCAAAGAGGACTAACTTATGAAGCTCCATTACTTTCCAGATGTGCAAAAAAAGTCACACCTGAAAAATGCCCAGCATAAAGATACTAAATTTAATTCCCGATATGTCTGTACAGAGACCAAATCCAAAACCTGACTCCCCAAACCTGCTGAAGCTCAGCACAGAAAAACTGTTTGCATTGGATATATATATATATATAAAGACTTCCAGCATTTCATCCACCTGAAAAAAAAAACGGATGTTATGTTTTCCTGTTGTCCATCCGAATGAAGTATGTCTTGTTCTTCCATCCGGGCCATTTTTGTGAAGGCAATATCTCAAGAACGCTATGAGGGATTTTGAAGGTCAAAGGTCAAGGTAACTGTGACCTAACGCTTCATAAAGAAAATATCTAAAGAACGCTTTGAGGGATTTTCTTCAAATTTGGCACTCAAACTCAAACTTTGATCAGAGGGTAAACTGATTACATTTTGAAGGTCAAAGTTTCAGTCAGGATGGGAATGGAGAACCGGTTCTTCTTCAGACCTGGTGCCCAGTGAGTCAATTCCTTGAAACCGTCAACATGCCTGCTTAACGTCTCGAGATGTGCACTACAGCATTTGCACTTGATTTACAACAACCCAACTGATAAGCAGCTATCCAGGTGCTTTCCAGGTGCTGGTCATTTAAACATCTTTCCAGAAGGTTAAATGTGCCTGCAGTCAGTGCAAAAAATACCAACGCAATGACCGGTTATAAAATGATCATGAAAATCAGTGTGGAACTGTATGACTGTATTAAAAAGTGTGTTCTCTTCTCTACCCACGTTTGCTCCATCTGTCTATTTGCAAGTGTCAAAAAAAAAAAACACACAATTAACGACGACCCTGCAATGCCGTTTGCTCAGTCGCCACAGCAACAGCATTGATTAACACTTAGCAATAGAACATGTCAAATTAACAAAGGAAAACGCTCCTATAATATAATCAGCTACTTAGAACAGCAGTGCATCGCAGGTCATTACAGGTGTGAAAGCAGGGCTGTTATCATGAAGTCAGCCTAAGCGACGAAAGAGAACCTCACACTATTATCATTAAAATCTATGTATTTGTTTGTATCTTTATTCTACTTTGCATGTTGTTAGTGTTTCTATTTGTTGTTGTAAGATTTCAACTGATCACTTGAAATCTAGTGATGCAGTTTGTGTACCTTCAAGTAAAGAAATGCATCATACTCATTAACGAATGCTTACTTGACCATTAATGTACCGATTGTGAATATGTACCTACTCATTAACTAACCATTACCTAATGCTTCATTAATACAGTATCTCCCAGTCTGTTTACCAGTAACTAAACAGTGCTTGAATCAGGTTCTCAGTAACTACTCATTAACTAACCATTTGTTCCTTGTTCATTCCTCAGTAACTACTCACTTTTTGTGTACCTTACTGTAAAGTGTTACCACTTCATGATTAAGAAATGAAAGCTTCCAAGTCACCTGTCCAATGCCACGAGTTTAGGCCCACACAGGAAGTTGAACTGAATAGGGACACTTTATTTTTTCATCAAGCCTAAAGAGGTATAACTATAATATTCATACATTTACATTCACAACATTTTCTAGGTTAGGGTTAATCTCACCTAATATACAATATGATGTAACAATGAGATTCACAATACATCTTAATACTCATTGCATTCTACAGACCTGTTTTTTTTATGACGGGCTTCTCATCTGCTTTATAGACCCTGTACACAGCATACATTTTAGCTTGTCAAAGCAGAAGAAGCACAGTTGTAATGGACATTGTCACTTTTATGTACTCATCAATTTGATGTATTTGTCACTTTAATGTGCATACAAATAGATCTCAGTAAGATATGTTTAGTGCTCTTATATTTTATTCCTTCTATTCTCTCTCTCTGATCCTAACTCTGGTCCAGTGCATGTATGTGTACTGTGTTAACCTACTGTACATATGACTAATAAAAAAAATTGTAAACTACTGCACACTAATCAACTTAATGTTGGCTCGATATACTGTATGTGAACCAGGTAGAGGGCATGGTATTGTGGTTTTAATGCAATAAAGGAATAATTTACACTTTTTTTTTTAGCTTTGACCATTCTAAATGTGTGAAATAAAAACAATTTTTTTAACTGGAAGTAGCTTTTGATAAAAGTGTATACACTAAATGAAATGGAATGTAAAAAATACAAAAGGTTTCCTCACTTGCTTACGCCATTGTTTTTTATTCTCTGGCCTCTTCATGGTCTAACTTGTACAACCTTAGGGTTCTAGATATCAAGTGTGCGGTGCTGAAGCTTCCAACAGATATTGCTCTTCAAAGTGCACTTACTGTATTACACAGTTTGCCTTCTGCTATTTCTGTCAAACAGAACCATTTGTTACCTTGACTTGTTGCTGCTTGTCTATCCATCAGGGTGCAGACTGTAGCTGCACAGGTTAACCTGTCAACAGTTGAACTCTTGTCTGATAATCACTATGATTAGGACCACTCTAGTGCTCATATGGGATCAGAACATCCAATTCAGAACCTAGCTTCATATTTAAACTTCACTGATTCTACACGTCGATGTATGTTTACAGGTGTTCAGAGAACTACACAAGAGAAAAGGGTTAGATGAAGCCTGTAGTGTCTCCAGAGGGAGCTCTGTGAAGTCTAATTTAAAATGATGTCACTTGACTCAGAGAAGTCTACACACACTACTACTACACTAAATTATTTAACTGATCTACTTTTTACTTTTCTATTCTATTTTATATATACTGTTTTATATTGCACAGAAAATTCCTTTGCACTACTTAGTATTTAGAATGAATCTTATGTAAATAATAGTTTATGTTTATCTTATTTACCTCAATATTTTTTATAGTATCGTTCCAACTGCACTGTGGGTCAGAGATAAACGCCATTTCGATTCTGATGTATGTCTTGCCTATATCAAAACTGTCAATGAAAGACTTTGACTTGACTTTGATTACTTTTAAACTGTCCATCATGAGGCCGACATTGTTAAAGGCATGAGAAGCAATTTAATCTATTAATCTAATCTATAACACTTTTTCTCAAAATCAGCTAATATCTACTCCCCATCCACTACCTGTCCATCGTGTGTGCACGCTGAAGAAAAGTTGGGTGTTTCCACAGCTGCGGCTCCGCTAATGGGGATCTAAAAGCCTGGCTCAGAGCCGGCAGCCACCCAGAACACGGATTGACGACTTGGGCAAAGGCCCGGCCACTCGCTCTGAGCGTCAAATGTTGCAACTGGGAAATGGAGGTGGCCTTGAAAAACACCTTCAGAGAAGCAGGAGGAACCTTAATGTGAAACACACATTATTATTGGAGTATTTAGTAACATCTAGTGGTGTGTGTGTGCTTCTAGACGCCAACGCTCCCTTGCTAACCCCTCCCTTTGGAAGAATTTACAGAAGCTACAGTGGCCTTCAAGGACAAGAATCTAGTTGCTAACGATGGCATCATCCACCACTGCCTCAAGTCTTTCCACAATATCAAGTGATGAGGTGAAGATGTATTTAGTTATTTATTCTATAGTACTTCTTCTTCTTGGTCTTCCAACAGGTGCATTTCCCCAGGACGCCCACTATATATGAAAAGGCTTAAGGCCGCTGCTGTTCTGTGCAACTATGGCTGTGCAACATGTGACCCTAGCTACTGTATGAGAAGTGACCATTGAATAAGCCCCTCCCCTCCTTCTTAGCAGCTAATTTAGCAAAGTTAAGTCAAGACACATACAGTCTATAACAGCATGACAGATAGGCCGCGTCACAAGCCAGCAAAGGTTGACTCATTATGTTCTGCTGAGAACCATTGTACAACACTCATCTGCACCTGCTACCTGTGACCACACACACACACACACACACACACACACACACACACACACCAGGCTGTGGCCAAGAGGAAGGGGGCAACACTAAAATACACCACCACTTGAGACATCACACCTCTCTGACAGTCTCCGATAGGGTCAATAAAGATATGTTTAAAGGGGAGTCAAGGGGAGGGGGATGTTAAATTATGTTGACCTATTTCAATTCTACATGTACATACAGATCAAAATCTTTAATGCTCACTCCAAGACACAACCCACAGAATATTCTTGAGGAGATATCCGCAAGCAGTGTGGGAGAATATTATGACAAAAGGCTTTTCACCAATTTCAGTAGTTTCAATGCTGGTAGGAACGCCTTCTTTTTTTATTAGAGTCGTTGCAAGATGAGACTCATGATTTCAACTGGTTAACTTAAAGGCCCTGTAAATCCAAATCCACACAATCGTTTTAACTATGTCATTTGTGGAGTTAGTTGCACTATAGTAAGTACCTGAAAAGAGTTAGGCATATTTACCTATCTATCAGATCAAATATATTGTCATTGTTTCATAAACTCAAAGGCGAAGACACACCAGGCCGACTACTGACCGTTGCCAGAAAATGGAGTCTGCTGATTCAGTCAGCTTCATTCTCCCCGACAAAGTGCGAAGAACACACTGAGCCGACTTGTAGGCTGCTATCATAACGTAGGCTGTCATTATAACGGAGAGATTGCATGCTGCAGAAACAAACACACACACTGACACACACACACACACACACCTGCCGCTCCTCGCCCGAACTACCTCGACTATTACTGAAAACATGTGAAAACGTAGTGCACGGACAATCTAATGCTGTGTGCTGATTGTGTTTAGCCTACATGAAAATCCGAACATTCTCCGATTCTATCGATAGCTTCCTAAACTAGAAAATTCCGCAGAGATTTTGAAAGTACGGGCCACCCGGCGCCGACCGCCAGCCCCACATCGGCGGCGCCCCACCCGTCGGCCCGGCTCAAACGCTTCTACGAACCGCTCTCCAAACTCGAGTCCCAAGTTGTGGCCTATTGAAGGTTGCAATCGTGGGAAATGTGCAGAAAAATGGCCGCTCTCGCGAAGACGTTTTGGTCCACGGCGGCCATGTTTTTTTAGCTATCTCGCTAAAACTTTATACACGTGTGTATGTCGGTCCCCTGATGCTGTGTTTACAATTTGGTGATGATAGGTTGGAAATCCACGGAGTAAATGTCACTTGACTGTATTTCAGGTTATGCAAATTATGAAAAAAAAAAATGGCTGACCCCTATTGTCCAAGAGGCTTTATTGTAGAGCACCATGTACATGTGTTAGAAATTTCAAGTCCATCATAGTCAGGGGGAAAGGGGCGTGGCCTGTCAAACATTGAATTTTTGAATTATGGTTTTCGCATTTATGGCGCCCCCTTTGGGTTAATCCCTACAAGCTTTGTCTTCCACATGTCTTTTGCACGTATCCAGCAAGTTTGATGATGAAAGGACCTATGGTCAATGAGTTATGGCCAATTTGCTGATAAGCCCCGTACCTGCGTAAACGTTTTGGTCAATGGCGGCCATGTTTTTTAAACTAGCCGACTAATATTTTACAGACATGTGTGTCATAGTCCCCCGGGGTTTCGTGAGAAAGTTGGTGTTGATGGAGTAAAATTTGACAAAGTTGTGGTTAAAACCGTCTTTTTCAGTTTATACTAATTAGGGGAAAATATTCCCAGGTGGATTTATATGGTCCCAGAGGCTTTTTTGTAGAGCACCCCAACACACTCCTGTGTAAGAAATTTCAAGTAAATCGGACTTACGGTGTGCGGGGCGTGGCCTCTCAAAGTTTTTTCAGTCGGGGCTTAATGTATAATAGCACACCCCGTGGGGTAGGGATGCACGTTCTGTGGAAGTTTGGAATGTCTGCGTGTAACGGTGTGAGAGGAGTAGGAGCTAGAAAAATGTCATGGAAGAATTACCACCACCACCACCACCAGAATAAGTATGGTGGATAACAATAATTACTAATTATGGGCCCTCAATACTTTCGGGCCCGTACTTAATTAATTATGTTTGACTAAAGTGAAACTAATATCTGCTCCACTGCCGTGGCCGTGAGAGTTGATTGTCTTTAGATGTGAGACGGTGGCTGTATCCCGTTACAGAGACCGCCTCCTTGGTAGGACGCGGTCTCGCGGTCTATGAAGGCTATAGCCTATGAAGGCCGATTCGAAGGCCGAACCAGGGCCGAACGAGCGTTGTTAAACGAGACGGTCTCCGTTTACGAGCATTTCCGGTTTGCTTAACAAGCCGTTACCTTGCGTGACGACACGCCGCTCCTGTGCTGCCTAGCAACCCTGATAGCTGCCAACGGAGACAGCCTTGTCAGCAGAGGAAAAAAGAAAAAGAAGTTGCCTACCAGACGAAAAGAAAAAAAAGTACAAGAAAAAAAGAAAGGAAGATAAAAGTTAAGAAGATGGAGCAACAAGTTGCTGGTTTGTTATTTTTTATTTTATTGTATGCCATCTCTGAAAAAAACGCAATGAATCATGGGATATGTTGGGCTGCGAAGGATACATCTGATGCAGCCTTCAAAACCGTGAAACGAAGGCTGCATTTCTCGGCCGCATATGAGGAGCCTTGCAAATGGAACAACCTTTGCGCGCCGCTATGACGCAATCGGTCTTCAAATGCAGCCTTCGTAGACCGCAACCCCTGAATCGAGATACAGCCGATGTCAGTCTTCAGTCTTTTCAAAGTCATTTAAGAGTGTATGGTAGGCATTAGTTGACTCACAAAGTTGGGAAGAGGTCAAAAGTCACTAGGTGTCACTGAACAGCTGGACACAGCATTATACTGTGTGTGGATCGAATACCTGTTATTGTATTATGTTGGATAATGTATCACACAATGCAGTAAGGGAATAAGATGACATAGTGTAATGATCTGTAAAAGACTCTTTTAAATTAATAAAGTGCACAATACTAAAAAGGCAGGAGTCTGTTTGTGGTTAGTCAGCTGAAGTCGGTTTCTATACTTTGCAGTGAACACACTCTACACTGTGGCAGACAACAGGCCACATTTGGTATTTTCCTCTTCTTCTAATCCCAATTAAAAATCCTGGAGGCGATGGAGGAGGGAGATATCAAAAGAAAAGCTGTCCCAGAGACGGGTGTGGGCTGGTGGGGGTGAGGGTGAGGGGTAGGGGGGGGCGGGGCTAATTATTTTGAAGGGTATTAAGTCATCAGATTTACTTTTATCTTGATTGCATTGTGGAAGTCGTGCATAATTAATGGCGGGGAGCTTATTAGGAAAAGATGATTAGGCAAATTACACAGGTGTCGGATGCATTTTTCATGATGAATTTTTGCCCGGACAATCCTAGATCTCCATCTGTTCTGCTCCTATCAAGAATGTCACTTTGGGAGGGGAGGGGGGGGGGGATTAATACGACACAATGAAAAAAAAACGCAAATTGCATCTCGGCAAGATGGGAGAAAATAAAAACACTAAATAAGACCGAAGGGCTTTACGCTGAAATTGTTAAACTGTTGCATACTATTTGTGTTCTCAAATGTGCTCCTGATGCTGCCCTCTGTGCTGTTGCACACAGGTGCACCAAATCTAATCAATAAATGACTGCTGCCTGTGAAGGTTCAGGTAATGCCAGTCGAATGCAATCCAGTGGCTGTGTGTGTCTTTTTCCTCTATCATGGTATTTTCAGCCCTTAAGATATGGCAGCGTCAACATAAACATAAACAGGGAATAGCCAATTTTTTCAATAGACATTCTCATCATCAGCAAGCTTTAGAGAAGATTGGGACATAACAAGCTGCTTCATTTTAATTTTAATGGACATGGGGATTTTTTTTTTTTATGATTGCGAAGCACAAAAAAAAAAGACGTCCTTCAACATTATGTGTGGTGTGAGCTCATTCAGCCTGCTTTATATGTAGGCCTATTACAGCAGGTATAATTAAGACTCACCTTTTCATTTAGTCTTTTAATAGGGGAAGGTTTAAAAAGCCCTGGCAATGTTTATCACCCCCTTACCATAGCCTTCTCTGCTCTCTTGCCTTTCATTGGTAGGCATTTCTATTAAGCGCTGATACCGGTGCTTAGACCTTCACTTTTAAATAAAAACGTTCTTAAAAACCTTGAATGAATGGCTCTGACCTAGGTTTTTGGCTTTTTAATTACACTTTGACACTGTGTCAAATAGCGTTCCGCACCTTAACAGACAACATTTGCGATGCGATTTTTAGCCTACAGTATATCAAACTTATAACACTGGGCATGTTTCTGTGCAGCCTCGGACCATTCTCTTCTAGCCTTCCTTTTTTCCAATGATCAAACCCTCATCAGCTCCTGCATTATTGAAATGAAAACTCTCTTCTAGGGCTCAGTAAGACCACCATGCCTTTGCTTGGTGTGGTGGTCCTCTTCCTCTTGCCTTTTCTTGGGGTTCCCCAAGGACTACTTCAAGGCCCCCCTCAGATCATTAGGCTCCCAGGCGCATGGGATTTTTCACCTTCTCGCACCTGTGAGCCTCCTTCATGAATTCCATTCGTCCACAAGCAAATCAGCAATGCTGTTTGTGCTGCTTTCATCTCAGCCTTATCCTCTGTGCTGTCCGTTGTTGGGCAGCTCATGTGTCCGACAACAGAGTGGAACCCAAAAAGTTTGTATTATAATTTTTTACATTGGATTATGGGACACTTTAAGCATTTATGACACAAACACATTTTTTGTTAGAGAACAATCGCCGTCATGGTGAAAAGAAGCAACTCTGAGGCAAGCTGTATTATCTCATGATTCAAGCATACTTTGAAAACCTAACCATTTCTGGCACAGGATGTACAATCCTCTATTAAAAACTCTTTAATATTTAACACTGAACAACAACAAAACAATGACCATAATATACAAGTTTAGCAGTCACAACAATTTCGTAAATCACATACATTTCATAAATAATTGCAGCTTTGTAGCTGTATATGACATCCCTTGACACACAAAATTCATCCAGACTATTTTTTGAAAGAGTTAACCGAAAAGGACCCCACCACTTCTTCCCGAAACTCGTACACACAATTATGCGTAAATTTGGGTAATTTTTCAAACAAAAAATCTAGATTTTATTTTAAACACATATTAGTTTCTAAAGTTTTTACACAACAGATTTTGGATACAGCCTTTTTTCATTAAATAAATCCAAAAAAGTGTCTTAAAAATTTGTCATGCTTTTAGGAGGAAAATGTATCATAAATCAGACAACTAACAAAATGTAATAAATCCTTGAGTAAAAACCTTTAAAATAGAGCTATAAATGATTATGGAAAGTTTGGTCGATGTCAGTGGAAGTTGAGATATTTTGTTCAGAGTATTGGAAAAAGCTCATTTTGAGAAAACGGCTGTTAAAGATAAAAACGTGAATTCTACTGATAATAGCTACAGTTATTTATTGAATTAGGCCCTACACCCCTCAATGCCAAATAGGCCTACCACTGCTTAACATATATAAACCATAGCATTGAAAACATTTACATCCACACGCTAATTTAATCGTGATTCATTCATTATTAGCCTGTCAACCTGCTCCGGAGTCGGCACAGACGCTCTCTCTCCCCACCATCTCCCTCTGATGCGCTGACATTCAGTGTCTCTCCGACGTGATCGGCGTGATTTACATGTCTTTAACACTTCTCCCCTTCAAATGGCGATCATGTAATGTCCGTAGCCAATTGATTAGGTATTTTTTTGTGTTGGTTTGGCATATTTTCGGCGTTTTTCCCATTTTATTTTGCAATTTTCGAGCTACCCGCGGCTTGCCTCTAGCTTCTCACGTGATGCCTTTTAGCGAATAACATTGTCAGAAATGTGCATTGGCCAAAAGAGACATGAAGTGCATGAAATAAGCCACGCCCATCGTGGGGGAAACCGTTGAACACCGTTTCATTCACTTTGTATTGAAGGAGACCTGTATTCTGCAAACAAACTTAATTAAAACTTAATAAAACATCCATTTAACAAAAAAACTTTGCTTTCTTTAAAGCCACAACTCTTGTCTGTCTATACGAGCTGTTTTTGCGAAAAATTACTGAGTAATGTTCAATATTGAGGTGTTTTTGTCCCATCCAAGGGCGTAGGAACCGGGGGGAGCGTGGCCCCTCCAATATTGGAGACAGACGCATTTGTCCCCCCAAAATTGATACCGCGAGGAGAAAAATATTTGATTTTGATATTGCTTTTATTTTTAAAGCGCAACACAGCTTCTTGTCACCGGCCCCCTGAATGTTTTTCTGTGTGCCCCGAACCGAGCCTTTAAGGCAGTGCGCAGGCTTGGGGGCATTCAGGCAGGGAGTGCCCATTGGAGTGCCTTAACGCAGCGCTTCCTAGAAGACTGCGTTGGGGACAAAAAAGACCTACGAGCGGAGCAACCGGCTCAGACTGTTTGGGAAGTCTCTCCTTTGCAAAGGCAGTTAGAACACTACTCGGCGACTTTTTTCACACATTAAAGCTGGGGTATGTGATTTCTGATTGGTCAAAGTTAACCCATTGATTACTCTGGCAATCTTGGATGCATGTCCTTAATGCCTGAGGGTTTTCTGAAAAAATAGTACGAATTGTCAACGTCTACCAAAACCTTAATATCTAAGCCTGTGTAGCACATAGAAACATGAAATAAAGTACATTTAAAAGGTAAGGTTCACAGGTTTTATTTAAACATGCTCCCTTAGCGCTTACAAACCAACACATTTTTCTAAAAATTGTCAAAATTAGATGGGGGAGAAAAAAAAAATAAAAATTAAATATTTAAAAATAATGTGCTAAATGAGGTTATAATCCTGCTTCCTTTTAGCATGGATAGTAGTGACTGAGTGTGCAGTGGAGGGATAAAGATAGGCAAGGCAAGGCAAGGCAAGGCAATTTTATTTATAGAGCACATTTCAGGCACAGGGCCACTCAAGGTGCTTCACAGGGTTAAAATCAAATAAAGAATACAAATACAAAAAAAAAAAAAAAAAATGAACAAATTTAAAACATGGATAAAAATACAACATTTAAATAAAAGAATTAAAACATTTTACCAAAAAAAAAAAAAAAAAAAAAAAAAAAATTACAGGTTAAAAGGGAAACAGATAGACATATATATATACAGATATAGGAAGGAGGAGATAGCTTTATTTTATTATTTAGTTTAATTATTACTGGCACCATAAATACGACTTCCCAGTACAACTGGAACGCAGAATGACTATCGCTGTCGGGAGCCGATCACCTGGTCCAAACGGCTGTAGGCTATACCACGGAGATGAAAACGAAACTGAAACTTAACTATCGCCTGGCTGGGCTGAATTTGAGTTGGAGCAGCAAAATATAGCCTAAATTCTTAAATATTGTTAATAAATAGATGCAATGTGTTGTGTGATTTTCGTCTGTAGTATATAGTAGGCCTAGATTCTGCGCTCCGAACGCCACTAACTGTTCTGTAATACACTATCGCGGACACAGCCGGCTTATTTTTTTTATCGTAATTTTTTATTTTCATCTGGAGATTTTTTAAAGTTTTTAAAGTGAAATGCATGAATCTGGTGCACTTTGAGAGGGTAATTAAGAGGCTAAATCTGAAGAATTTTGTATGAAAAAAATGGAGACACTGTCTGATGAATTAGAAGCTATTGGAGAAGGACACATAGATTTTCCATAATAATATTAATTTAAAATAAAATATTATGCAGGGTCCTCTGGGATGGGCTTGTTGCTCATTTTCTTTTATGGGACATATGTGCATTTAAATTATTTAAAAATTAAAAGCGCCATATTACATTATATTTTTAAAATGTGCCACGGGCCAATCAATCAGTGTTTGACACCCCTGCACTAGTGGGTTAACTAAGAAATGCAAAAAAATAAATAAATAAAAAAAAATTCAAAGGGCCATATTACATTATATTTTTAAAATCGGCCGTAGTTTGGAGACCCCTGGTGTAGAGCGTGTCAGGCAGGGACCATAAGGGAGGGACCAAGTGGAGCGGTTGAGGTATTTGGATTCGAATCTCTATCCCAACTGCTATTTTCTCCCCAAATCCTCCACCCCAGCTTTAACCTGTTATTTCTGTTAGTACAGTGGTTCTTAAAGTGCGGCCCGCAGCACAATGGCGGCCCGCATTGAATTATGAATTATATAAAAAAATAAATAATAATAAAATATTATATAGGGGAGAACGGGGGAATCTGAGGCATCGGGTAATGTGAGCCACCCCCTGTATCTAGGCAACGGAAAACATTTGTGGTCATGTGAGATATATGTTTTCAAGCCCCTCTCATTTCCCCATGGCCCTGAAAGAGAGGACCTCATGGTGCTGTGGTAAGCATGTTGTAACGGCTGGATCAGGAGGACACAGGCGCGGAGACAGTAACAGTTTTAAGAAGATTTATTTTGGAAGTGACCAGCAGGGGGTTAGGACCGTGATCCGGGGGGGAAGCTGGCTGTCATGGGGCTCCAGGGAGAGAGCAATGGGGCAAGTCCAGGGAGCTGAGTGTGAGCAGGCTAGAGCAGGCAGGCAGAGGGGTCCGGGAGGAAGTGCTGGCGGGTGAGGGCTGGAGCTGGTGGCTGGAGTCAGGCCGGGAGAACTGTGGCAGAAAAGACAGGAGTTAGCCAGGAAAAATGCAAAAAGCAGAGCTGCAAACAGGTTAGCTTAGAGAGAGGACTGACTGTGTGGAAACAGAATCTACAATCTGGCAGTGTCTGGCAGGTAGGGCCGGGTATATGAAGAGCAGTTGATTGATGATTGATGGCAGCTGTGAATGCTGGTGATTGACTCCAGCACACCTGACTCCAACCCTGCCATAGACCAGCACATAGACAAGGGTAAAAGGGAAAAACAATACAAGGGCTTGAGGCCCAAGCAGGATCATAACACATGTTTTTTTCACCAAAATAGGTATTTTGCATGTAAAAGTAAATTTTCTTGCTGTCAACTTAATCAACTGTTGTGCCAAAACAAATGTATTCACGTAGAAAAACTTCTACCATACGTGTTGATGAACTACCAACATATAAAAACCATGTGATGATATTAGCTAAAGATTAGCCTGAAATGCTAAGAGAGGTAGGTTTTTCTCAAATTGTGGTGGTGGGGGAAAGTGAGCCACTGTCTCACTTTCCCCCACCATGAGGCACAAGTTAAGTTTAGTCTTAAACATATTTTAAAGTAATATTACATAACATATGTTTTATTTTAATGTCATACACATTGTAGAAAAGCCATCATGCCAAGGAAATACACCAGGAAGACGACCTGGGGCAACCACACGGAAAGAGCACCTTCTCATCTTTCCCTGTAACCTTCAGGGCTGGAATGTAGAGTAGGCCTAGTTGTAGAGTATGACATGCTGATGTTATAATCTAGTTGGGTCTTCTCCTGTGTTCTGAGTCCCAGGCTGTTCTTGCTGGTTCTGATTTTCCTATGCTTTGACCCCCAGACACTAGCTGGCTCTAAGGGTCCTGTGTTCTGACCCCCAGACTGTGTTCTAATCTAACTGGTTCTATCTTTCATTTGAATCTTATTAAAACCTTTTGAATTATAATATGTTGTATTTGATGTTGTACAGAGTTACTTTCAAGTGTTTAGAAAATGTGCTTTGCATAATTGACCAAACCCCATGATTCTTTTACTACAGTAGTCCGACATTAGTTCTGGAATGTGTGGCTAGCTTTCAGGATTCTAACTGTTACAATATGGGTTGTTATGGTAGTTTCAGAGTGGAAAAAGTAAGTGGATCAGTTTACCCCACAACTGGGGTAAAGTGAGCCACATGACAACCTTTTTAAAACAATCATATTTTCACTGCCCTTTGTCTTGAAAAAATTCTGCTAATGCCCATTTCTAGGAAACATCCTGAATTAATGGGAAATGTGTCAATTTGAGTGATAAATCATTTTAGCTCGCTTAGAGGGGAGCAAATGTAAAAAGTGGCTCAGATTACCCCGTTCTCCCCTATATATAAAGCCTATATTTTTTTTTTCAATTTTAATTGAAACGCTCGGAGGGGATGTGTCCCCCGTAAAATCAGTACAGGGGTCGAAACACTTAAATATCCCTCCTAATTGTTTATATTCATTCCCCAATTATTAATAATAACACCCCTACAGTGGACCGTACCATCTTAAACTTGCCGACGGTCGGCTGGCCTCTGCCTCTCGTTGCAGACGGCTGGTCAGCCTCCCGCAGTGCAGCAGGCAGTGTAGTGGTCCCAATGTAAGTTGTTAGATAGTGAGCTTGTTAAGCCCAATACGATGCACTTTCTCACCTTCAAGGTGAATTACATTAGGTCAAGTGTCTAAGGATGGATGCTAACATTATCTGGTTTCTAACTCTTTTGCCTAAAGTTTAGCTAACAAGCTAACGTTAGCTAGCTTCTGATAGCCATGGAACTATCTGCCTATAGTGTCTTAATAGTTAACACTGCTGCTGCATCATGAGTAGTGAGTCCTACAAAAAACACTCCAAAAGGTGATACGTTTTCAATGTGCAGAAAGTTTTGAACAATAAAGTAGAATAAATATTTGAATGCAAAACAGAATGCCTCAGTGCCTTACTGATTTATATTCCATTAGATTTGCGTCAATGGAGCTAGTTGTCTTTTCCTTAACATGTCCACCATAAATAAATACAGAAGACACAAATTACTGCATAAAAATTAACCAGAATGCACAAAATGAAGTGTTTGAACCGCAAATTTTTCTTGGCGACTACCCCCAGACCCCCGCTTTTAATGTCCCCCTCCATGTTGAAATGAAACCTAGCCCTTCATTAATTAATTAAAATGTGTTAATTTACACATTACTGGATGCAGACCAATACATGTAAACTGTTAAGATGACCTGGCCATTGAAATGATTTAAGTTTTGTCAATGTTTTTCCTTCGGCGGCCCTTGGTCCAATGTTGGGTTCCTAAATTGGCCCTCAGCTATCAAAAGTTTGAGAACCCCTGTTAGTAAATGCTCTGCGCAAAAGCTCAATCACTTCCTACTTCATCCAAACCGACTTATACAGCTCTCTGTGTAGCGTATCGCTTATTTAAGCCTGTAAACAAGCCTAGTGCTTCCGCCTCTCTCATGCTGCTGCTGGCACATCAGAGGTTCACTGCTCCTGAACGTTACTGTCCACAAGTTGCCCCTCAGCATGCGCTCTCTAAAAGCCTTCTGTTCTATGGGCTGGGGCTGCCTACTGTAAATATAGGATTTCAGGTTGATGCAAGGTGCGATTTTTAAAAAAAGAAAAGAAAAAAGGGTGACGTTTTTATTCATGAAAAATTTGGAAACTAAACTTGCAAGAATTAAATCTCCCACACAGTAACATTCAACGTATGATTGCATATGATAATTTATTTTTTTTACATTTAATTTTTTTCTTGTTATTTTACTACTTTTGTCTGGAAAATTCCTTAATATCAGTGTTTCTGCCAGCATAAGTGGATTTTCAATCCATAAACACGGTGATATTTCATCAAGTTCTGAGGTGTCTTTGTGAAGGTTGTGAAGGGATTCAACAGGTGTTTTTATTATTCTGTATATTTTTTGTATCTATTTACTATTTTCAAAGCAAATTTGACAATGTAATATTTTTGCTTTCCATGGAAGGTGGCAGATGGTTGTTACACTGATGTGGAAATCCCCCCCCCACAGCATTTATGTGTCTAAAAGCTTACATTACAGTAGCTGTGCCAAAAAGCAGGCACAGAGATCTTGCAAGGGCAAAAAAATTCCGCTTGCGCGCTCGCTTGTGTCCCCTCCGATGTTAAACTCATTCCTACACTCCTAGTCCCATCTGACCTGGCGCTATACAGCGCCAATGGGTGAGAACCCTGAATTACACCGCAGAGACATGTCAGCAGAGGAGATGCACTTTGCGTCTGAGTTGTTCATGATCAGAGTGTCACAACCGGTCACAACATGCCTAAAAGCTGAGCTGCACACTCAACACAAGTTATTCAAATGTAAAAATGTGTTAAAACGGTTTGTAAACCTAAGAAAAAGCCGTGATCCGTTAAGAAGGAAACGGTGGATAAGAAGAGAGGATGCCAGGATCAATAGCCTACACGAACACGACTAAAGTGGAGGAAAACTTTGAGACCCTGACACTAAATACACGTATAGGTGAAGTAGAAGTCTTTGGGTATGCGGCACGGACTCAGGTCCATTCATGGGAAGTGATTTCGGGCTCGGTTCCGTTTGCCGCGGGTCTAAACGAGTCCCGTTTGTCATCAATCACTGAGACAGAAAGTGGACATTTAAGATGTCACTGCCTGCTGTTTCTATCAGCAATAAGGAAGAGGACTGACGTTGACAGTAATCCTGGATGGATGTAACTTTAACAAACGTGGATGGAGTATACGTGAGGGTTAGCCTACAGCAGAAGGCTAACATTAGCATACATTAGGTGAGACTTTTGTCTCGATATTGAAAATTACTCAATAATTTTTAACACAAACAGCTCGTATAGACAGACAAGAGTCGTGGCTTTAAAGAAAGTAACGTGTATTTGTGAAAGGCATGTCGTATTAAGTTTTTATTAAGTTTGTTTGCAGAATACAGGTGTCATTCAATACAAAGTGAATGGAGCGCTGTGAATTGTTTTCCCCCATGATGGGCGTGGCCTTAGATTATATCACGTTCCTAGCATTAAATCCCTCCTCACACTTTCACGAT
The DNA here is from genome assembly GCA_949357725.1 of Hyperoplus immaculatus. Taxonomy (NCBI): domain Eukaryota; kingdom Metazoa; phylum Chordata; class Actinopteri; order Uranoscopiformes; family Ammodytidae; genus Hyperoplus; species Hyperoplus immaculatus. The sequence goes on from OX442370.1 coordinate 19,698,841, forward strand.
TGGTTACTGATACAAAGGGAATGCCCATATTTGGATCCGATAACATTATGCTTGAGATTCAGAGCTTTCTTACAGTACCATGGTTATTTTGGTTCATACAGCGGTCGTGGTGCTGTATGTTACGTTAGAATGCTCACTTTTGGCGAATTTAGGAGCAAAATACAGACGCAAGCAGACAAAGTTTAGGTAAAATAAACACCTAAAACCTATATTTTGGACCTTTTATTCATAATATGAAAGAAGACATGTTATGGAAGCTAAATAGACAAAAATCTCAAAATTGTGCCAGTGCTTCAAAAAACTATGTTTTGCCTGCCGTGTCTCGCCTTAAAGGGCCTCTTTCAGGGCGAACCATGAACATGTGTAGAATTTGAATAAAGGTCTGGTGCTGATGTTTTTTTTTGAGGAGGACAGTCTCTAAAGAGCGATTATTCAAAACTGGGCAAGACATTTTGGACACAGTGTCACAAATTTTGAATCCTAAAAGATGAATTGGTGATATTGAAACAGTTATTACTGTCCTGTCACAATAAAATACATCAAGTTCTGTGTCTCACGGTAGTTTTTCAGCAGTTTCCTGAATTAATTATTAAATTAATTCCTAGATTTTCTGAAGGTTCAAGGATGAAAGGGTAAAGGGAATTTAACTAAAACAAGTGTCTTCTTTCTTTGCATAACCTTTGAAGTTTTCAGAAAAGCCTAATGGAAATCAGGCTGCCAAACAAAGTGAAATTCTGGGTCCTGTTAATAAATTCACCTGTCATGTCATCACTTGATATTGTAGGAAGACTTGAGGCAGTGTTGGATGATGCCATCTTTTGTAACTATAGCTTCTTGTCCTTGAAGGCCACCATAGCTTCTGTTATTTTTTCCAGGGGTTAGCAAGGCATCATTGCTATCTAGTATCTCACCACTAGAAACCACTACATATTTGGATATTATACACTTCACTTTTTTTTAGCATTGGTGAACTATGGTTTGGAAAAGTCTTATCCCGCTCAATCTCGATCTCAATCTCAGTTTGTACACTTTTAGAATTAGAATGCGAGGTCCTCCATGTATTGTGTAGATGGGTCTATTCAAGGCATCAACCTGGCAGGACTTGTTGTGGCCTGCTGGCTGTCCCAGATCCCCCTAACACTGGATAGTGTTGCAGGGAGGAGGATGAGGATGATGAGGAGCAGGGTGACACATCCAGAGAAGTTTGAAGGATGGCTGAGTGGACAGACTTGTGTGACCTGAGAGAGGAGAAATTGGATTTGGCTCCTGTCTCTGTGGCGCTGGCAGAGGGTGGCGACAAGCTCGGTAAACTACCCTCTCTGTCTCTCTCAAACACACAGACACACACACACACACACTTCTATCCTCATAATGACACTCATTGACATAATGCATTCCCCAAGCGCCTAACCCTTACCTTAACCGTCAGATCTAAATGCCTAGCCCCAACTCTCACACTAACCCTTACCTGAACCTTAGTCTAAACTCAACCTTGAAACATAGTCTTATCCCTTTTGAAGAAGTGAGGACCGGGCAACATTTCCTCACTCCGGTTAAAAAGCTGAAACTGTGGTCCTCACAAAGATGGTACAAGTACACACACACACATACACACACACATGCCACCTCCTCTCCTCTCCACGCCATTTCCATTTCATTTTCCGCAAAGCATGAAATTAAAGCTATTTATAACCTGGCTGATAATTACATTATACTTATTCCATCACGATTAGGTTTCTGGTTTTTATGATACAATGTCACAGTTTTAATTAAAGCGTCTCCTGGCAGCCTGCTTGGCTTGGGCCCGGCCATGCTGTTTATTCACTTCATCCTAACATGCTCCTAAAGACAAGACTCAGCACGGAGATGGCCACCTGATGACAGCCATTCCACTAACAGCTGATTGATTGACAGTCCCGTTAACACTGGTAATCTGTGTATAATTTGTACTTGGACATATCCAATAGATTTGATTGTGAGCCTTGAGGGGGAATGTGACTACGTTTCGACGTAGAGTGATCATGTCACCTTTAAAAATGTCTCCTTTTCTGTTTAATGGCTAATTACATTATGAAAGCAAAACCCCCAGTCTGGAGGAAGTCCTATGTCACCTTGAGGAATTAACGATTGAATTATGAATCAGAAATCCCCCTGAGGGGAGTAAAAAGAAAGTTGAGATCTACTTATGTTAACAGCCAGACTTTAGTGGGGGGAAAAAAAATTATGTAAAAAATGTAGTATCCCTCTAGTCTAGGTATTGTATGCACCGAAATCTAACTTACCGGTAAGAAAAAAGGAGAAATTTGGGTGAATTATTGAACAGTGATATGTACTCAATAATAAATAGGCGATAAATAAAATATACAAGCTTGTCTTGATTAAGGTGTGTGTATTCCTCCTCCCCCGACGCCGACAAGCAGGCCTTTGATTGGTCTGTCTGTGTTGGTGCAGTTCCTCCCCTTTCCTCCTCGTATTCAACACTTCCACTTTGTGTAACACACTTGAAAAGGCTGTGCTTCTTGGCTGGGGGGAGAAGGGGAGAGAGGGGTGGGAGGGTTTGCCAAGAACGCCTTGCCTATGGCATTGGCTCGAGGCGTATAGTCAGAAGCCTGGACCACCCTGGGTGCTCATTCATGTTTCATAGTGGAGGGAGACTTGAGGCTGTGAGGGTAAAACGTGTCCCACTCCAGTGAGTTGTGGGTACATGGCAAATTGTGGAAAGCCGTAATTAATACCTTGTGGATATTTTCTCGTGTTTTTTCCCCCTCTGTTGATCGATTAAATCATGCAAAACACTCCTAATTATAAGACTCCCCACAGGATGATTTGTGTCTAAGAAGAGCCGACTGCAAAATGTCACGGGTGAGTGTTTGTGGCACCAGCATTGACTCTTAAACTCTGCCGGAGACAGATGGGATTGAACTTTGTATGCAGCCGTAAGCGCCCCTTTTCCAAATGAGCTGCCAGCCAGCTACCAGACAGCCAGCCAGCCAGAAAGACAGACAGAGAGTTGGTCAGCCCAGGCCATCTAAACTAGAGCTGAAGACAATTATCACTGGGATGATATCTGGCCTTTCAATAAAACTCATGTACTCCGGTGTGGCCCACTGGAACTGATATGGTTGAGGGTATATAGGACATGACTTAAGTTACCAGTTTCAGATGTAGTGTAACATTTTTAACTTGTAGATATCATGAAACTTTAAAAACAAAAACAAATGTTGAGCTAAAAGTTAAAGATTAGCCTACTACTTCCACTCAATTTTCATTTCCCTTCAGTAGTCAGTCTGGGTGTGCGGTCTTTTCTTAGGTTTTCTCCGGACAGATTTCTGCCAGTCCAATCAGCAAACAGAAGGAGTGGCTCAGAAGCCGGCGCATGACATGATTGGTTGGCAGATCCAGAGTGGCACTAGGCAGATCCAATAGTTTTAAACTTCAACAGACACCCGCCTTCAAGTGAGTTAACGTTTGTCAATTGAGCGATTCCAGACCTTCTGTACAAATGAAATGAAGTACGATGGTCTGGTAGAACCAGGCTAGTTAAAGATGGTTGTATAGAATAGATAAGCAGACGCAGGGTTTGGTTAAATAAACACCTAAATGTAGGACGTTTGATTTATACTAGTATGTTTTTCCCTCCAGTGTCTCGCCTTAGGGGAGTGTGCGGTGATGGAGAAAAACCCAGAAGCCACTCTGTTTCTTAACTTTTATATAGTTATATATTTATGCATAATAGTTAGCAAATGCACTGAGAGTAACAACTGACCAAAAGAAGGCCAATTAAAATGTACATCCAGTTGATAGCATATTACATATTGTAAATATTTTTCATCACTTTGCACATTTCAATTTAACTTATCTACTTTTTTACTTTCTATTCTATTTTATATATACTGTTTTATATTACACAGGAAATTCCTTTGCACTACTTAGTATTTAGAATGAATCATATGCAGGCTAAATATTGTTTATGTTTATCTTGTTTATCTTATTTACTCAATATTTTATTTTATCGTCACTGCACTGTGGGCCAAAGATAAACGCCATTTCTATTCTGATGTATGTCTTGCATATATCAGAACTGACAATAAAAGACTTTGACTTGACTTGACTTGAATATCTGCTTATTATATTGTCAAATATTAAAAACACAGTGTAATGTAGCATGTTGTAAACAGTAAACTGCAGGGTCTCCTCCAGCTCATACAAATGACCAGGTAAAGAAGATTAGCCATCCAGAATGACCCATGTGATTCATATGAGCAGTTTTGTGATTTGCCTCCTCACTGGTAAGGTTTGGTTGAATGTACGTATGTTGGTTTTAGGATATTCATTTTGATTGTTGGTAGGTGACTGACAAACTAGACATTGGACCATGTTATCAAAACTATTTCCTTCCCCCTAAAACAGTGTTGGCTCATTTCCATTGAGCAGTACAGACTAGTTCGGTACGGTATGGTTTCAACAGTACCCCTAGATCTGGCTTGGGTGTCCACTGCTCACGCACGTAAACGCTAAACGAGGGCAAACTGCGCCCAGCTGTCAAACGTTGTAGGTGTGTTAGCGCAGGTATATGCAGCTCCGGAACGAATTAAGAGACCGTTCTGGATTTTTCTCAACATTACTTATTGAAAATGCTCTAAATGACAGAAAATGTATTGGAATTTGGTAGAAATGTTGTCAATAGTTTATATTATAAAACCAAAATGTTCATTCTACTCAAACAAATTCCTCTAAATAGTGAAATGAGAGACACTGAACATTCGGAGTTGTCTCTTAAGTGCAAATCCCTTAGTGGATACCGTGCTAAAACGGAGCAGATTGCGGGCACAATTTCACCGCAATTTTGTGGAGCTATTAGCACGCGCAATCCATTCTTAGTGGATGTGGCTCTATTGTGTTGAAGTAGATTTAACAGTGACGCGTGAATCTTTTATCACAGCTTTTATGTTTCTGCCGTTTGGATGCTGAGAACATTGAGCACCTCTCCACTTAAACATGGTAAAAACAAACACATAATGGTAGAGCTTCAGACTGCCCACCTCTTCCAGCCCTTCACCAGTGGAGGAGAACTAACAGCAAACACACACTGTATATGACGGTGTAAGAGAGATGTCATGGCCAATTAGGCTGAATGTTTTCATCGCAGCACTTATCTCTAACAAGGAGGGGGCTGTAAGCTCAGTGCCATACACAGACACAATGGTGCCTCACTTTGTTTGGATAAAAGGCCTATCTTCAGTTACAACCTCTTTTTATAAAAACTGGAAGAATGCTGCAATCATCAAAGGTCAGCACAGATCTGAATGGAATAGTTTGGAGATGAATTTACAGCATCACTTTTAGATTTTTACAACATTCATGCTTTAATACAGTGGTTCTCAACCTTTTTTGAGCAAACGCCCCCCTAACCTTACCGAGATACTCTAGCGCCCCCCCCCAAAAAAAAAAACACAAACACACACACACACACAATTAAGAATATGTTTTGGCTACATCCTCTATCAACAATAAAACATATTTTCTGTGCTGTTTTGGTTTATTATAAGAATTATTAAAAAAAAATCCCAATATGAGCCTGTTCTATGATAGGCAGATTTAACCCACTGTCAGGTGGCTGGTTGCATAAAAAGAAAAAACACTATCAGCATTGGTTGTAATCTATTTTTTCTTTTTAATCAATAGAAACATTGAACGTAGGTAACAACATGTGTCATTTTATAATGGAAAAAAACAGGTGCACATCACGTGAACAGCATGCACATTGTATTAATTATGAGGTGAATAACCGTTAACTGTTCAACCAATCACGAAACAGAATGTGCACGAGGCCTAATTAGGCCTATTTAAGTTGGGGATGTAAAATGCAACGGTCATTTTGTGAAGACGCTCAGAGCAGCTGGATAATAAATTAGTGAGAGCCCTGCGGTTGGTGGCCCGCTGCTAGCGCCTTGACGTTGGGACACTGAGACGTCAATTTCAATCGAAGAGCACCAGAGCTGACCAGGTTGAGACGGTTGCGATATTTTGACTGCATGTGCAGTGCTTGGCTGAATCCCTGCTCAACGAGATAGGACGTGGGGAAAGCGAGGAAGAGAAGGTGGACTCTCTCCCACAACAGAGGGAAACGCTGTCCGTGTGCTATCCACAATGCTCGCCAACCAGAGGTGCGAAACGTGGCCATCGCCTCAGCGTCATTCTGGAGGTCAATGAGGCTCTCTTGGATGGCCTCCTCGCTGCTGGCTGCGTCGTGTTGGAGCGGCTCCATCACCCAATCGGGAACGGCCAACTGGTCCAGATCGCTGAAGCGGACCTCCATATCAGCCTTGACGGCCTTCAAGTGGTCCGCGTACACCACCAGATGGTCATCGGTCAGTTCATCCAACACCTGAATGTAAGTCATTACAGTAGGGCCTAAGTTATTTTATTGATGACAATGGCAGACTAATAATTAAGCAATATCACATGCTACAAGGCAGCGGGCCGAATGCCGAAAATAATCACAGCTGATATTCAGCACGACCTCCGGTGTTATAGGCTATTGCTTTTATACAACAGTAGGCCTACTACATTTATTTGTTAACAGTAGGCTAATCAGCGACAGCAAAAGATTATGATTTGTTTGTTTATGAAATAATTTTTTTGACCCTGCCAACAAAAATAGATCCGAGACTGGGATTTAACTGTTGCTAAGCAACAAACACTGTGGCAGTAATAAGGAACACCTGTAGAGCGGAGTGACACATGTAGGCTAGTTAAACGTTTCGGCCAATCAGATTGTATAAATAATTATTAGACTACCTTAGCCAACAGTGGGAAGTTGTTGAACTGACGCCTGCTCAAATTGTGTCCATACAGCTCCAGCTTCGCGAGGAGAGTGCGTATGGCGGCCTTTGAATGGATTAGCGTCACACCATTTCCCTGGAGCTTCAGCGAAACTTCGTTCATCTTCCCAAAGAAGTCGGAAAGATAGAGGACGTCGTGGCGGCAGCCCCATAGCTGGACTTTCAAAGTGTCGTCGGTCTTCTCCAGGAATTCGAGGACAGTGGGGAACAGCTCACACAGCCTGGCCAAACAGTTCCCCTTGGAGAGCCAGCGCACCTCTGTGTGGAGTAGGAGGCGCTGAAAAGACTCGTCGTTCTCTCCACAAAGTTGCCTGAAGAGCCAGTCATAAAGCGCATGGGATTTTATTTTGTTTATCGCTTTGACCGCTACATTAAGGGACTGATGGAGCGAGTCGGATATGTGCTTTGCCACCAAGTTGTGACGGTGCAGTACACAGTGCACGGTAAGCACATGTGGCACCTGTTTCTTCAGCAGCGTCGCAAAGCCGCGGTACCTGCCGACCATAGCCGGCGCTCCGTCCGTGGCACAGGCGATGATGTTCTCCATCGGGATGGCCCTCTCTTGCAGGAACTCGGCCAGGGCGGTGAAGATGCTCTGTCCGCGTGTGTCGGTGGTGAGATACTGCCCAAACAAGAAGTCCTCCTTGAGATCCCCCCCAGACATGTACCGAACATAGCCCATTAAGACGGCATTGTTGTCGGCAGTTGTTGTCTCATCTAACTGGATGCTGAAGGGACACGCACGCAGGGTGGCACACAGCTGCTGCTCAGTGTCGAGCGACATCTCCCGTATGCGCCGGGCAACAGTATCGTTACTGAGCGGGATGGCTTTGATGACTGGCGCAGCATCCCGCTCCATGACTGTCGATATTGCTTCTTTTATTGCCGGAATTACCAAAGACTCACCCACAGTGAACGGTAAGCCAGACTTAGCAATTAATAAAGTGATGTTGTAGGACGCCACCAACCCGCTTTCGCTTTGATTGACGTTCCGGGTGAACAGAGAGTTGATGGTGGGCCGTCTTGAATGTTGATCCCTCAGAGACTTAAAGTAGCATGGATCTTTAGCTGATTTTTCGGGTTGTTTTTTCACTAAATGTTCCTATAGTCGCGAGGGTTTCATGGCCTCATTAGAGAACACCTGATCGCAGAGCAGGCACATTGGTAAAGTGGTGTTCATCGGTGACGGGATAAATCCATAACTAATGTAATTGGCATTGTACTGCCGGCACTTTTTCTTGCTATCCGCCATGTTTGTTTATGTTATGTTATTAAAGTTGAATATGTTACAATGAATTGTGTACGTTTTCATTGGTTGTTGAACTCTTATCCCGCGAACTAGCGCTCATGACGTAGCTGTGCTTTGCTGCTGTCATAGGGCTGCTGTACAGGGCTTCAGTGAGCCTTTCGCGGTGCACAGCGTTTAGTATATCGTCCCTCTCCAACATATGAGGGTTGTGTCTTTAACATGGTTCTGCTTGTGTGTTAGTTAACTCCATGCTTTGGCTGATTACTCTGTGTTTTCTCCACCTCAGAGACAATAGTTAGTTTAAGTTTGAATCTCGCTGCGCTAGCATTAGCATTAGCAATATCAGTAAACGTCATTATACTAGTCTGTGATTCGCTGATTCCTCTGCCGCTAAGGCTTTGATTGGCTGGTTGTTCTGACTCAAAGACCTCTGATTGGCTGTCTGCAGAGCCTTCTCTTTTCTAAGGCTGTGACAGTCAGCAGACATTGGAGAGAATAGTTAAAAAGAGGTCGAAGGGTTAGAAACATGAAAAGTTAAAATAGGCTGTTTATTTCAGGTAACCTATTTTTGCAGTCAAAAGATTTTTAAGAAAGTTTAAAATATATTTATTAAAAAAAAAAAAAAAAAAAAAAAAAAGCTCTCGTGTCCCAGCCTGGTCCCAGTGCCCCCCTAGGTTGTACGAACGCCCCCCAGGGGGCGGTACCGCCCCCGTTGAGAAACCCTGATATAGAAGGTTAAGCTCCTACGAAGCTACAATATGGTACATGGTTAATGCAACCTCACAATATGTAAGGTCACAGTAACCCTTGACCTTTAATCTATTTCAGTTCATTTCTGAGTCAGAGTTGACATTTGTGCAAACTTTGAAGAAAATCCCTCAAAGCGTTCATGAGATATTGTGTTCACAATACTCAAGGTCACAGTGACCTTTACCTTAAACCTTCAAAATATAATCAGTTTACCCTCTAGTCAAAGTGACCTTTACCTTAAACCTTCAAAAAATAATCAGTTTACCCTCTAGTCAAAGTGACCTTTACCTTAAACCTTCAAAATATAATCAGTTTACCCTCTAGTCAAAGTGCGAGTTTCTACCAAATTTGAAGAAAATCCCTAAATGCGTTTTTGCTTTCAAAAGGCATGAGGTCTCAGTGACCTTGACTTTTGACCTATGACCTCTATCAACTAATCAACCTATGATTGATAATCAACTTATACTCCTGATCAAAATCTTAAGACCAGGGGAATATTGTGAAGTATTCGCATTTCGCAGTGGTTGATCGTAACCAAGTTGTAAGTAGAGCTCAGTTTAAATCCTTGTTAAAACCCACTTATTTTCCTCAGCTTTTATCTCTAGTTGAGGGCGTTCTATCCCAGCAGTGTCTACTAGAAGTTTTTATATTGTTTTGTGTTTTAATTTAATCTTAATTCTTGCTTTTTTGTGTCTTTATGATGTGTTGGATGTATTTACTTATTTTACTGTACAGCACTTTGGTCCGCCTCGGCTGTTATAAACGTGCTATATGAATACAGTTGACTTGACTTGACTTGACTTTTGCTTTCTCATTGGATACAGCTCATCTCCAGTCTGGTTTCAAGGTGCTCCAACGACAAGCACCTCTTGTTTTCACACCAAAATCTCACAATTAAAAATCAAAGTTGAACTGGGACAGTTAACAGCTAAATGAAGACTCAAACTGGAAAAGCTGTATAAGCATGAGCGTAATCTCATGCTGACTGTGGGGTTTGGTCAAAAATTCACACAATGTTACATCATCAGAGGTCATGTAGCATACATTTAAATAACTGTATGGGGAAACAAGCTGAGCCTCTGATAGTTAATGAGAGTGGATGTCTAAGATGTGGCTGGTCTTCAAAGAGGATTTGAGTCCTTTTTCTGTGTGTGTGGAAACATACAGTATCTCACAAAAGTGAGTACACCCCTAACATTTCTTCAAATATTTCATTATATCTTTCCATGCGACAACACTGAATAAATGACACTTTGATACAATGTCAAGTAGTCAGTGTACAGCTTGTATAACAGTGTAAATTTACTGTCCCCTCAAAATAACTCGACACACAGCCATTAATGTCTAAACTGCTGGCAACAAAAGTGAGTACACCCCTAAGAAAAAATGTCCAAATTGGGCCCAAAGTGTCAATATTTTGTTTTGCCATCATTATTTTCTAGCACTGCCTTAACCCTCTTGGGCATGTAGTTCACTAGAGCTTCACAGGTTGCAACTGGAACCCTCTTCTACCCATTCATGACGACATCAAGGAGCTGGTGGATATTAGAGTCCTTGCGCTCCTCCATCTCCCGTTTTAGGATGCCCCAAAGATGCTCAATAGGGTTTAAGACTGGAGACATGCTTGGCCAGTCCATAACCTTTACCCTCAGCTTCTTTAACAAGCCAGTGGTCGTTCGGAGGGGTGTTTGGGGTCGTTATCATGTTGCAGTACTGCCCTGCGGCCCAGTTTATGAAGGGAGGGGATCATGCTCTGCTTCAGTATGTCACAGTACATGTTAGAATTCAATGAACTGTAGATCCCCAGTGCTGGCAGCACTCATGCAGCCCCAGACCATGACACTCCAACCACCATGCTTGACTCTAGGCAAGACACACTTGTCTTTGTACTCCTCACCTGGTTGCCGCTCCACACTCTTAACACCATCTGAACCAAATAAATGTATTTTGGTCTCATCAGACCACAGGACATGGTTGCAGTAATCCATGTCCGTAGTCTGTTTGTCTTCAGCAAACTTTTTGTGGGGTTTCTTGTGCATCATCTTTAGAATAGGCTTCCTTCTGGGATGACAACCATGCAGACCAGTATGATGCAGAGTGCGGCGTATGGTCTGAGCACTGACAGGTTGACCCCCCACCCCTTCAAGCCCTTCAGCAATGCTGGCAGCACTCATACGTCTATTTTCCAAAGCCAACCTCTGTGTACGACGCTGACCATGTGCACTCAACCTTCGTAAACTGGGCCGCAGGGTGGTATTGCAACATGATAACGACCCCAAACACACCTCCAAGACGACCAGTGGCTTGCTAAAAAAGCTGAGGGTAAAGGTTATGGCCTGGCCAAGCATGTCTCCAGACCTAAACCCTATTGAGCATCTTTGGGGCATCCTCAAATGGAAGGTGGAGGAACGCAAGGTCTTTAATATCCACCAGCTCTGTGATGCTGTCATAAATGGGTGGAAGAGGGTTCCAGTTGCAACCTGTGAAGCTCTAGTGAACTACATGCCCAAGAAGGTTAAGGCAGTGCTGGAAAATAATGGTGGCCACACAAAATATTTACACTTTGGGCCCAATTTGTAAATTTTTTCTAAGGGGTGTACTCACTTTTGTTGCCAGCAGTTTAGACATTAATGGTTGTGTGTCGAGTTATTTTGAGGGGACAGTAAATTTTCACTGTTATACAAGCTGTACACTGACTACTTTACATTGTATTAAAGTGTCATTTATTCAGTGTTGTCCCATGGAAAGATATAAAGAAAAATGTGAAGAAATGTGAGGGGTGTACTCACTTTTGTGAGATACTGTATATAATAAATAAATAAATCTGATTATTTGATTAGTCTATTCATTCTCATTTCAAAACTTCACCAGGAAAGTTTTTGTCAGGCAAATATTACAACTTGATCATTTCAGCCGCCCAGGAAAAAAAGCAGCAATAATCACGATTGAATAGTGATGACGACTGTCATAAAGCCATGCTTGTCTGATCGAGTTAGTTCACCAAGACTAATGACTGCGGCAACACAGAAAAATTGACGATGACTAATTAGCAAATCCATAATGTTCCCTTCCTCTAAGCATCTCCCTTGAGGCTGTTTTGAATCATTATGCAAATGAGATGTTGTCAAATGTCAATTAACGTGAGCGGAAATCCTTTGATTTATTATGTTGAAGAGTTGTGTGTGCAGGAGGGAAACTTTCTTCTCCAAGTCATTAAAAGTGTGTGGGAGACAAAAGGTGGCAGGGAGGGAAATGGAGGAGAACCCAGTTGTTTCAGATGCTATGTCACTGACTAGCAGCGACATAGCAGACATGGAAATACACGCAATTAGCATGGAAAGTAAGACGAAGTGTTCTGTATGTATTCTAAAAAGGACTTGGACTAGATATACAGTAGATGGCACAACTATACTGCCGTGCAAAGGCAAAAGACCGTAACTTCAATTTTTTCAAAAATTTGTTTTTGTCATTTTTGGAACACCTGCCATCAGTTTTATCATGTGAACAAATATCTTGGGTCAATTCTGTTGTTTTCTTATCAAATTAAGATGCTGTTTTTGCCGTAACTTCCAAAAGCAGAAGGAAAGCCAAGGCAGAAGACCGTAACATCAGTTACGGTCCTTTGGCTTTGTTTTCGCGTCGCTATCCAACGTTCGGATGAAGTTACGGCTGAGTTACGGCGCTCTGCCTTTGTTTTACTTCTATATATGTCCATGGTTTTACAAAGCACCAAAGTGGAATTACTGTTTACAGCGCTGGAGTTACGGTGATTTGCCTGTAATTGAAGCACTTCTGCGCTTCCACATTAAAAACATTTCACTACCATCACATTACCATTTCACTGGACAAACGTGAGTTGGCTTTTATTTTGAAGTAACAGGACAGTAAACCTTCACAGAGCCCACTGAGCTCGGCAGCGCTCCAGTAGCAACTAGCAAGACTGCTGTCTCCACACAGCTATCGGATAAATGCCAGATTATAAATCAAGCATTTAAAAATGCGGGCTCACTGTCAATAACAATGTGGGACAACGTCTAAAAAGTAATGGAAATGCGTGACTGCCCCGCACAAAGCGGTACATCTGGTCACCCTACTTCTGTAACACATTAACTTCAATAAAGTAGCCTAAGTATTAAGCTGCCTGCCAATGACAGTGCGGTCCACTCACTGACATAAAACAACGCGAGCGAGATGGCGATGCCTCAAGACACACCTCCCTGGCTCGGAGAAAACATAGCCTGAACGATAAACCAATCCAGCAGATCCTAGATTGCAGTTTACCTTCTCTTGAAATCTGGTCAAAATCCATGGCAAAAAAATATCCACCGAGGAGAAAAATCCATTGTCTAAATCCATAAAGAGTTATCAGTATTATTAGCCCATTCGCTGGCTTGTATATTTTCCGGTGCGGTGCCATAAAGTGATCAGCTGTCATAGAGTGATTTCGGTCTCACGGCACTTGCTGAATACCACTTTTAAACATTTATGTAGCCTATCTAAAAGTATGTCTTCATACAAGAACGCACATTTGCTTGTGCTATCTCTGGATTTTCAGGGTATGAAGTGGGGCCTAACCAAACACCAATGTGTTTGTGAAAGTGTGTATTACAAAATGTTTTTTCATAATGATAAAGAGTATTATAAAGAATAGTTGTGGGAAGAATTAAGTCCCTGAAATCTTGGACAAAACTTGCACAAAATGGCATCAAACACAACCATATTCCTATAAGTTTATCAGAAAATTATAAATGGCATATAAGAGAATACATTTTACTGACATCCAACCTTTCCAATGTAAGAAATATAGGTGGGTACTTTTAAATGTTATTTTATCTCAAAAAGTATAACCATAATTTCTTTCTAATTTTCCAAAAATTAACAATTTTAGCCATAAAATTCTCATTATTACATTTTTTTTAATATTCAATTTGTGTAGTATTATGCCTAACAAGATAACACTCCCTTAATTCTATCATTGTTATCACAGGAAATGTTGATATAGAGTTATACAAAATCCAAATTGTCAATAGAATAGAAGTTAAGGTCTTTTGTATGACCCATTATTGTTTTGCAGATAATACAAAGGCAGAGTACAGTAACTTCCGAAGAAGGGTCAAAGGTCAAGTTAAAATTTTAGATTTTTGGGGGTTAAATAACTTCTTTTTCATACAATAATATGCCAAATTTTCAAGTATTTACCTACAACTGATTTGGCAGGACAACAAAATAACTTTGAACTCATTTTTCTCAGTTCTACACTCTGGTGAGTTAAGGTCTTTTGCCTTTGTAGGGCAGTATAAACATGAAACATAAGAAAGAATTTTCAAATTGAACAATATTGGTAAATATGAAGGTTGGAAATGGCTGGTAAGATCATTCAACATCAATTGAACGTCCTCATGGTATTGTCTTCTCATGTACTCTCTTTCATCCTTTCCCTAAATACATGGAAAGTGTCTGCATTTTTTAGGACTTCTTTCCAGTTGACCTTTTATCACCACTTTGTCTCTTGGTCTGAATTAATCATTACATAAAATAGGCAAGCATCCAACTGGTATACGCCATCACTGTGACCAGCCAGAAAGAATCTATTTTTTTCTTTGTTTGTTTGTTTTATTTTATTTTATTTTGTTTTGTTTTGTTTTGTTTTGTTTTGTTTTATTTTATTTTATTTTTTCACACTCCAGTCCAGTTGGTGGCGGTAATGCACCTACAATTTGGTTTGCCAACCGTCAAATAAACCCTAAAGAAGAAGAAGAAGAAAAACACTTTAACCTTGTTTGAGTTGGAGCCGTCTTGCTAAGACCTGCGCAATTATGACGCTCATCTTGCTGAGCGCAAAGCAAAAATGGTTAGACTTTTTGTCCGACTTGCACCTGCGGCTGGCTGCGGCTCGGCTGCATGAGACTTTGAAGTCCCGCGGGATCAAGACGGACACAGACACTGGAGCAAGTCGCTGCAGTTTCTCCCCACGGGCTGCGGGAGCGAAATGTTTGATAGGAAACGTCTTGCGGAGCTGAGCGCTAATTGGGAGTTTAAACCCCGTGCCTTTGATGCGTTCCCCCAATTGGTTACGCAAAAGTCTGACATCACCGCTCAAAATTAAATTACGAACCATTCTTTTTGATTTTAATGTATGTTTAATCATTAGGCCTAATACGCAGTGTATGCATTTAAGCAGAAATATATTTAATCAGAGTTAAACCTCCACTGATCTGAACCCTTGACAAAGGAAAAATTTGGAAAGCAATAATTAGCATGCAGGTTTAACTCTGCTGTATAGATTTATTAAGTGAACACAAACTTGAGTCACATTAATTTGTGGTGAAGTGATATTTTAATACCATTAAGATTAAATCATAGCCTTATTCCCAGTGATCTAAATGGTCTGGGAATTGTATGTTACATGTTACACATCATAATAAAGTTCATCATAGCCATCTCTACAATAATAATAAGGTTTTTTTATTAGGCCTTTAACTGTCTTTAGGCTGATCGTATTCGTTATGTGAAAGCAGAAATACTAAAAGTAGGTTTTCTAGTAAAGTAACAAGAAAGATAAAGATGTGTGGGGAATGGGGATATATCTCGTTTCTTGTTTTGAAAATGTCCCTCGCTTTTGAAGTGTTTACTCCTCTTTGTTTTTTGTTCTGCTTCTAATCGGTTGTAGCATGTGTAGCTCGTCTACGAATATGTTTCTAATAGGCCTTCAAAATAATACTAGAAAACAAACTGCATCCGCAACAGGGACGCCACTTCCTACGGCACATGCAAGTCGAGCCGACTCAGAGCTGTCAGTCAGGCATTCCAGTCACTCCCCTGACTGCACTCGGCTACTCTCGTCTACTTTCCAGACGAGCCGAAACTGGGGTCGAACGAGCCTAGTGTCTCACCTCTCCCCATGTGCTACTGCGGCTCAGTTTTAATCTTTATGACTGGAGATAGCCGACCAGGACTTTCCTGTAATTGGTCCGAAAGTCATAACCATCTAAAAATAAAATCACTCTGGACATGAAGTTTGATCTGGACCCAGACCACCTCCTTTTCCTCAGACCAAGGTTCAGCTGTTTGGTCTGGTGGAGGATTTCAACTGGAATTTTGGTTCAGATCAAAAGGACAAGTTTAAAAGTCTGCACCGAATGAGGTAGGTGTGAAATCGCCCTTAGCTGCCTTAGCATTAGCCTACCGTACCACCGCTGTTAAATCTCTTAACTCCAATGAGTAAATTGTATATAAAGTAGAACGTTCTCACTTCGGCATTTTAATAAAGTTTGAATAGAAATACATGTGGCAGTATCCTAGTAACAATGAATTTTCAATGGTACTTCAAGGAATCCAGGGAATTACTAAATTGCTGGAGAGCTGAGGGACCATACCGAAGCACACTCATTGTTCATGTAAAAAACACTTAGAGCAATCAACAGCTGCAATCCAAAACATGGTTGAAATCTGTTTTTTTTTCTCTGTAGTCATGGGCCTGACAAGTACTATGTGAACCCAACCGGCGCGGACTTTCAATAGCAAGGGGTGAAGTGGCTTTTTTTAGAGGCAGCACAATAAATCAACCTATAAAAGACAACACGCGGCATGTCAATTAGCTTGTGTAATTGAATAATTACTGGCCAGAGATCTCGGGCAAAGTCACGGCAGAGGCCGCTCTCCAAATGTCAAAAAGCAATTGAAATTAATTACACATCTCACATCACTCCAGCGGTGAGGAAGGCCATAACAATCTGCTCCCTTTACCTGTAAAGGTTTTTCCACCTATATGAATTCATCACAAACACACACACACACACATACACACACACAAGCTGGTCAAATCTGTTTTATCAGGCCTCTGCTCGACCAATTTTTTTTGGGTCTTATAAATATATTTTTTATTCATCTGACAGCATGAGTCTGTGTACAAATGTCTGCAAAGGCTTCCAAATTCAAATTTCAAATTCAAATGGGGCTTATTTGCATGAATACGTTCAAGAACGTTACCCTATATGAGTAGGCCAACCGACATAAACTCAGAATATATTCAGGACATTGCTCAAAAAAAATGTGAACAATCAACTGAAAAAAAATCTGAGGCCTGTGTAAGTCTAGCAGGCCTTTCATGTGTCGGCATCCTTGATTTCATCAGAACAATCTGTGCTTCTTTCACTATCTAATCAGTAAAAGTAAAATAGAATACAGAATTATCCTGTACAGGTTTAAATATTTGGCACAGTCATTTGGTGTGTAATAAGTGTGTAAGGCTATCTTTTGGTTGACTATTTTTGAAGGCCAGTTATTCTGGAGAAAGCTTGTTTTCAAAATTTAAGCTTAAATCGATAGCATTCTTGCTAGCTATAGCTACGGTGGCTCGGACTGACCCACCGTTGTTAGCAACATGCTAGTTCACAGAGCCAAGGCTGTGTATTAACACTGGATTTGTATCAGCACAATCTAAACAGGTAGTGGATCCTAGAAGAGAATTGAATGGAGATATTCCCTGAACAATCCAGCTTTATGGCGGGAACTTGGTGAAATCATGGAAAAAAGTTTGAGGGGTCAAAAACACGATCGGTCAGACGATAACAAAGGGTGGAAACAAACAGGTTAGCCTACTCCAACCTATTTGGAAGGTGAAACGGTGAACAGTCAAATCATTACCAGCATTACTCAAAACTAGGGCTGTCACATTAACGCGTTCATTTCGATTAATTAATCACAGAAAAATAAACACGTTATAAAAATTAACGCAGATTAATCGCGCTTCTATAGTGCCCTTTGACCCGCTGCGACAAAAGGGGTGTGATGATAGCGCAGCTGCACCTGTAGCTTGAGGACACGGCCCACGCTGGATTAAAGAGCAACGAAAGAAGCAGGGGAAAGGAGTATTTAGTAACCTCTCTCTCTCTCTCTCTCTCTCTCTCTCTCTCTCTCTCTCTCTCTCTCTCTCTCTCTCTCTCTCTCTCTCTCTCTCTCTCTCTCTCTCTCTCTCTCTCTCTCTCTCTCTCTCTCTCTCTCTCTCTCTCTCTCTCTCTCTCTCTCTCTCTCTCTCTCTCTCTCTCTGTGGAGCCAGCAGGGAAACAAGGCCCTGGCAGAGGCATAGAGTGGCGGCCTTGGATGCACAGAAAAGATTTCTGAAGGATCATGTACGGAGATCAACTGATAAGCAGCTAATTTTGTGTACTTATGGGAGCAAACGGTTGCGTATAGCCCCCCCTCCCTCCTGGAATTTCTCCAGCCGAGAGGATGAAAGCGAAGGAGCGCAGCCCAGATCTGAGGATGTTTCGACCATTAATGCTGATCTCCAAAATTAAAGATTTATACCACTTGATAGAGCTCAATAGAAGCAGCACGCTCACACACACGCTCACACACGCACACACACATACACACACACCGGATAAAAGAGGATGGTAGTGGGAGGGGGAGCTTTCTTCTTAAAGGCTTTCTTTAAAGTATTTGAATGGGAAAGAGGATGGGCGAGGGGAGGGAGGGGGGAACACAATCATGAAGAACCACTTTTCAGCTAATTGGAATCTCTTGAATAAGTTACCAGCGAAAGATGTTTAATTTGGGGAAACGAGTGATCTCGCTGACACTTTGATGGGAAATGAAAGGATATAGGACTCTCAACTCTAACGGCGCCAGATCTAAAACAGAGCGTTCTCTTTTCATCGTGGTCCACATGCTGATTGATTCCAAATACCTCAAGGCCCGACACAGGCTCATCATGACCCACTAGACAAAGTATGCTCTGCTGAATATGCATACAGACCCTAAACAAAGCTTTTAAAGCTACATTTTGGTGACATTCCTTAATTTTCAATCATAAACAAATTCCAATAAAGACCAGAACAATCAATTAAAGGTGCAGTGTGTAATATTGGGATATTTAATGGCAGTACTTAATAGTATTGAAGGACAATAGCCAGAATTCTTTATATCTTCAATATCTAATCATTCAGTGGGAACAACGTAGCGGTGTCATAAAGTATTGAGAAGCTCATTGTTAGTTGTAGGCTATAGCTGTATTCTTAATTTCACTACTCGGAGTCTCTGAGAAATTCACAGTAATATTTTTCAAGTCAACTTTAATTTTTTTCTCATCGACTGTTTTTCCACATCTGTCACTCTTCACTTCCTCTTGGGGTTAGACAATCATGGTGACACCATTATGCATATCAAACAAATGATGAAGCAATACTTTGTGCCTAACACTCATTGTATTATTCATATCCGATTATTTTTTATCCCATTTTCTTCAAAATATGAGCACACACTCTACCATGGGACATCCTCTGTGGAGACCCAGTGGATCCATGACAAACATGAATCACCAGCATCTTATTAAAAGGTGACCTTAATACTCCATATTGAGTTGAGCCTGCCAATCAAAAATCCAGTCTCCACCCATGTCTGTTTCATTAGGCATAAGGACTGAATGAGGAGTGAATATTCTACATCCACTCCTTGTCTGTTAGCAACATGAAAAACATCAAAGGTTTGTCCGGCCAATGAGGTGAAGTTAGGGGGCTTGTCTGGACTATAGTGTGTGTGTGTGTGTGTGGGGGGGGGGGCTGGACTATAGTATGTGTGTGTGTGTGTGGGTGGGGGGAGGGGTGGGGCTCATGGGGGTCCGTGGAAACAGAGTAGAGAGACGACAGTGTTCTTTGTGAGAGGCGATCCTTCAATGTTTAATCAAAGCGCTGATCTGGCACGTTGTTAGTTTTACTCGCGCCTCTATGCCTTTTTCTTCGCACACATGCCGTCCTTCAGATCAAGATCAAAACGCCAGCATAATAGAATGTGTTGCCAAGTCTGATAATGAATGTCTAAATGAGTTGGGCCCATTAAATGTACCTCTGGATAATGAACAAACCATTCACCTAACAACCCCTGATTTAATCACTAATTAGGTTTATGTGAAGGGAGAGAAATTCCATCACCGCTCCGGCACTGTTCACAAGCATTTCACAGGCAGAACAATATCTATTTGACTATTATAATGTAGAAGAACAAAGAGAGGAATGTCTATACTAGTGGCCTGGTAATGTTTATTAGATCATTTGGCTTTATGACAAGCTGACCAGTCAGATAATCGGACAGGTCGTGAAGAACTTAACAATTTATCCATATATGATTCCAAACCACTTTATTTGGAGATCAACTGACTGTGAGTGCACCTGAAATGTCCCTCCTTGAATAGAAAAGCAGTGTGTACTCAACTACATAAAGTAGCCTTCACAGCACAGACACTCAAGACTTGACTTGAAGCACAAGTCAAGTCAATTCAACTTTCACTATTAAACATAGCCGGGAATTCTACTGAAAATATTTTAAATTTTGATGCTACCAAATAATTGTATTCATTTTAAGCGATCTCCCATCACGATCATTAAAAAAAAAATTCCGACCACATTTTTTCCTCTAAGATGACGGCTCACCACAATCAATCCAGGTTTAAATAATGCGTTGGACAGTTCTTAACATGATTTTAGTAGTTGCATATTCTCCTGTGTAGTTTTTCTTTGTTTTATGCAGGCCAATAATTTCACCCCTCTGAAACAGAGTTACATCTCTTCCAAAACCACAGCACATGTGTTCTGACATGGTTGTTTAAGAACTAAGAAGCTATTCACTGCATCAGTTAGGGTTTAATAACTTGTTGCCAACTGAAACATATTAATCATTGCAGTTTTTCTTTCAAAGGTTTTTTTTATTAAATTACACAGTTGCAAAACAATTGCAGTACAATGGAATTTTAAATTTTTTCCCCTTTTTTTCCCCCGAACATACCCCACCCTCACACCCAATTACAAACAATCCCAAATAATACATAATGTTAAAAAATGGCAGAAACAAAATACACACTTTAAGAAATAAAAATAAATAATCAATATGAAACAGAAAACATAAAGAAATAAAATTGAATTAAATAAAAGAGGGGAGGGGGTAGCTACTCTTCTATTATTGTCGTTGGCTTTTTAAAATAATTTAAGAAAGGGCGCCAAATTTTGTGAAATTTAGTCTCAGATCCCTGGGTAGTGCAACAAATTTTCTCCAGATTCATACATGACATGAGCAGGATCTTTCCACTTAAGTAAGATAACCCTACGAGCAAGTAATGAGGTAAAGGCCAGTACCTTTAGCTTCACTTTAGGCAAGTCCGAATTTGGAGCAATGCCAAAAATTGCAGTGAAAGGGTTCGGCTCAATTTGATGCTGAAGTACTTCAGAAATTGTTTGAAAAACTGATGTCCAGAACTCAGTCAAGGTGGGACACAACCAGTACATGTGAAAGAGTGATGCCGGTGCGCTCTTACAGCTATCACAGGTCGGGTCTACATCGGGGAACATACGAGCTAATTTAGTTTTAGATATGTGGATACAATGTACTACTTTAAATTGCACAAGAGCATGTCGGGCGCACATGGAGGTAGAGTGTATCCGACCCAGGACTGAATCCCACATGTGATCTGTGAAGGCAGAACCTAGGTCCTGCTCCCACAGGGTTCTTATAGCTGCTGATGAGGGGCTATGCAACTTCGAAATAAGGTTGAAAAACACAGAAATTGAGCCTTTTAATGTGGGGTTTACAGAAAGAAACAAATCGACATGATTGGCTTATAAGGGAATTATAAGGTTTATAAGGGAATTGGGGAATTAACTTCTGCGTAAAATGCCTGATTTGCAGAAATCGGAAAAAATTAGTCTTTTCGATACCAAAGTGTTTTGTCAATTGAGAAAAACTAGCAAATAGATCATTAATAAATAAATCACCGATGCATTTTAAGCCTTTTTTATGCCAGTTTTTGAATGCACCATCCACCGTCGAGGGAGTAAACAAATTATTAGCTGCAATTGGGCTGAAAAGTGAAAAATTCTGCATTCCAAAATTCTTCCTAAATTGGGTCCAGATTCGAAGGGAGTGCTTAATCACGAGACTTCACTGCAGTTTTTGAACGATGGAGGACCCTTGCCACATTTGCTTAGTAAAATCCAGGTGATGACTTTTTTTTGGGCCATGGCAGTGTATAATAAGACACAGTCACCTAATAAGCAATGCAAAGTGTGATCTAGAGACTCAATACACTTGAATTGAAAATAAAGGGTTACAAGGCTGGCTTACTATGACACAAAAGCTCTTCCTATTACTATAACCAATGCTCAATACGAGTAGTTTCAGCTAACTTTTAGATATAGCCCCGGAAATAAATAAGAGACCAGCCTGGATTTTCCTTCAATCTTCATCTCTACATTACTTATTGAAAATGCCCTAAATGACAATATTTTTATTGTGAATTTGGAAGAAATATGGTCAGTCCTTTATATTATATAATCAAAAGGTTCATTTTACTCAAACATATGCCTCTAAAGAGTAAAACAAGAGACAATGAATATTTGGAGTGGTCTCTTAATTTTTTCCAGAGCTGTATATCTCATCTTAAAAAGCTAAAATATCACTTAATAACCTCATTTCAAGTAGGTGGTTATCTTAAATCTAGACCAGTGCCACTAATGTATTACTTGAAATCAATTAAATTACACTCGAATTGAAGAGAATGACATGAACAAGTCGGGGGGGAGGAATACTGCTGTTGAGCATTACAGGCTTATTATGATACATAACACGTCCTGATACTAGTAACATAATACTTAGTGACAGATTTGTACTAATAACAAGTGAAATACACCTTCAACTGCTTGTTTTACTCACTTTTGAAGAGGCATTTTCTCCAGTGGGTCGCTAACAGACTCTACGCATCAGCCTTTCACTTAGCAGCTTTGGTGGAAAAAATTAATTGTCATCACTCTGTTTAGCTCATGTGCTGCCCATCCCTGTTTGATCAAAACTCACTGAGCTCAAATAAACAGTGCTGTGGATAGAGAAAGAGAGAGAGAGATAGATAGATAGAGAGATACTGTGTTCAGCGGGGAGCATGGTGAGGCTGCTTCTGTTCTACCCCCTCGTTTGTTTACTCTGCTTTTCTCCTAATCAATCCAGCACCAGATCCATCATTTTGCCCTTTTTTCTAGTTTGACTTCTGTTTGCCCAAATACGAGCGCCAGTTATTCTCCAGGCTGATTCATAATATTGCCGTTGCCCTGTATTTCTCCACATTAACGAGTGTTGAATTAGGGCCGGAGCGCTGGCCCCTGTTAATGGGGCCCTGTGTGTGTGAAAGCTACAGAGAGTGACTGCAGCTCTCGTTAGCCGAGCCGCCGGCTATTGATTGCAGCGCGGCCACTGGGGGCTCCCCTCATACCTGCTGGTTGACTTTGTACTTCTGCTTGGAGTTGTAAGGGTCTGCTGAACAACAGGGACCAACGCAACATCTCAAACACGGTCTATGAAAAGCCTATCAATTAGGCTTTGAAGGTCAAGATAACTCCCCCTTCTCCCCACTCTTTGCTTGGTCTTGAGAAGGCGCTATCTCCTCTGCTCTCTCTCTCCAAAATACATCTGAAGACTCATTCAATTAAATATCTCTCGGGCTCCAGCTGCTCCCAAAGTGAAAGGTCAACTTAGTCCAGGAGGCTAAAAGAGAAGGGCTTGGCTTCTTCACAGCCCCCTCCCTTTCCCCACAACAAAGCTCCCCCCGAGCAGGGCGCTAGCTGGCTCTTAATGATACCCACTGGTCAATCCCTAACTAGCAGTGACAGTTAGCCCCCACAAGCACCACTGCAGACCACAGCTAATCGATCAGGTGAAGAAAAAAAGATACATATAATGATAACCCGCAGACATAATGTCAGGCCCTTGCACTGTCCCAATTGGTTGACATTCAGGTAGATATAGTGGGGTAGAGAGGGAGCTGGCCAGACATCAAACGGGAGGTGAGCTGCCTTGCTCTCTTGCGCCCACTGAGGTGGGTTAACCCTCTCACATCAACTCTAATGATCCACACTGTGGCCTGGGGGAGCCCCCCTGGGACCAGCAGCCAAGCCCCAAAGACACACACACTCAATAACCATCAACACAAACACCGCCTAATTGAGTCAAATTGGGCCTCATTATACTTAAGCTTTAGTGCAGCCACGTTAACTGTGTGTGTGTGCGTGGACCAAGGGATGCAACAATAGTCCAGTTTCCAGGGCAACTGAGAAAAAAGGGAAATTCTTCATTTCCCCCTATCTTACTATAGCATTTGACTTTTTTAAACAAGGTTTATCTACTGTTCACCAATGATGTTTTCCGTTCCATTTACACTCTCTTCTGTTCATTTCACTAAGCATGAAAATCAGTCCTCAAACTGAATGGACAACCTCATGTTCATTGTTTTCAAAACTTTTACAAAAAAATCATAATTAAATATAAATCATTATAAAAGTGACAGAACACACTAATTAATTGAAAATATATACGATAGATAGATAGATAGATAGATAGATAGATAGATAGATAGATAGATAGATAGATAGATAGATAGATAGATAGATAGATAGATAGATAGATAGATAGATAGATAGATAGATAGATAGATAGACACATTGTGTTAACTTTTCCAGAGTTGTAAAATCATGTCTGTTGGTATTACAGACTGTTGTGTCTTTACATCTGTTCTGGCACCTGAGCGCGTAGCGATGCACACATCACCAGACAGCTTTAAACACTTTTCCCACGAAACTTGAAGACAGGATCAATAATGAAGGGCCGTTAAGGATGTTGTCGACATGCACTTGTATGTCCATTTATTGAAGGTTGTTGAACAAGTTGTTTGTAGCAGGTTTAAAAGTGTGAAACTGAAAATGAACCAATATGCAAATTGGTTATAAAATGTACTTATAAAGTTATGAAATACAATGAAATATTAACATAAATAATTATATAAGACATGTATGAATCAAGTTACTCACAAACAAAGCTTCTCCAAGGCTTACATGGATGGATGACGTGAGATGACAAAAGAGATGTTACACCGTGTGGATCTCTGGCTGAAATGACAGATCAAAATGGCTGCCGAAATAATGACCGATCACGTGACTAACAAAATGTGACTTATATCAGCCAATGAGAATAAACACATATGAATTAACTACAAAAAGACTGCATACTAGTAATGGCCTGCAGGGGGCTATAAAATACCTAATACAAACTCAAAACGTGTAACGTAACACTCCCCGCCTGGTATTGAACACAATAACACCTTAAATGACTTAACATTTGGGGGTCAAGCAAGAGTCTGTACTAATGTAATCCTAAGGGGTCATCAGCGCTACCACTTCAGCGATAGGGCGAAGGAAGGTCTTGGAAGTGCCTCCTCTGTGGTAAGACTTGAGCGTTGAAGCCGGCCCCCGATTCTCAAGAGTCCGTCACAATCGAGAACAGGATACAACTTCCTCAGTGGACTGTAATTAGGAATGCTTATCCCTTGCTGCAGGCAAGACATCTCAGTGCGATAGGTTTCCTTTTGAACACATCGAATGATGACCTGTTTTGCCTTTAACAGATTGTCGGATGTGTGTGCTTTTGAACATTGATGCCAGCCTTTACATTCTTTGTTTCCACTTGTAGTGCTAGATCTGATGATCTCTGTGATGTGGATGAGTGTGGCTATGGCTTTGATGAGAGACTGCCATGTTGAAAACCGTTCAAACCCCTGAGAGCCCAGGTTTGAGCTGGTGCATGTGGTGAGGTGAGATCGCACTTCTGCGTCAGAGTCTGGGTCCACAAGGCTGAAAGGTGTTTCCATTGGAATGTCTTCTTTAGGAGGAAGCAGCAGAAAGTCAGGTGTGGTGAGCCAGCTGGTGTTGCTGAGAAGTGTTGCATGATCTTGATCGAAGATTCGTTGCATGAAGGTGACACAATGCTGTTTCATCTCCGGCTTTCTTCCAAGTGTGCGACAAAGAGAGTTGAAGCGATTCAGAGGTTGCTCTATATTGTTAGGCAGAGGTGGCCTTGACACGCGGAACGGAAGTGGGACAACTCAGCTGTTACCATCGTCGATGCAGCTCTCTTTATCGATTAACTCGATTAAAGGCTGGTCTACAATCAGTGTTGCCACAGTTACTTTGAAAAAGTAATCCGATTACTGATTACTAGTTACTCCTCAAAATAGTAACTTAGTTACTTTACTGATTACTTGATGTTAAAAGTAACTAAGTTAGATTACAAGTTACTTTATTAGTTACTTTTAGCTGCAACAACACCCCCTGCCGCCTCAAAATAAAAAAAAATACAACCGGTTTTGCCAATACTAACTTTATTGGAAGTGCAATGTCAACAATGTATCTCCTGACAATTTAAGTTGAACTTCGAATCATTTTCCTGAAAAAAATTATGTTTTTATAAAAAGTAAAATACAGTCTATTCTGACTTCACAACATAAATAAAGTTTTTCTAAAAAATTAAATTGAGTCTTTTCTGACTTCACAACATAAATACTTGCTTTTAAAAAACAAAAAATAGACAGTCTTTTCTGAATTCTCAACATAAATACTTGCTTTGATACAATACAAAATAAAGACAGTCTTTCTTGACCTGACATATTCTTTTAGAGCAGCAAGGAGTGGTTTGACAACATTGGTATCATGTCTACTTTTGTTTGGCTTATGAGTGAAACAGTGGAGTGGGGTGGTTAAACCAGTGGTTGTACCTCATTAACAGAAGCTTCTCAAACCTCTTGTCAGAAAGTCTATTTCTTCTAGGCGTGAGCACCCAGATTGAAAAGCCGCTCCACAGGAGCACTTGATGGGGTTGGAGAGTTATACTTCAAGAAAATTATCTTTATGTTTGAAAACTGATGCAGAATCTGAAGGTCATAAGCTGACCTCAGGTAGTCCATGACTTCCTTTTCTGCACAGTAGGTCTCCTCTGTCTCTTCCTCAAAAGTGAAAAAGTCCATCTCACCTTGGCCGGCAGATGTGGTGGGCACACTGGCAGGGCTCTGTCCTGCAGGAGCAGTTTTGCGGCACTCTGCTGTCAGAAGCTCTTTTACTCTCTTCCTCCTACCTGCATCTCTCATCCATCGGAGTTTGAATTTTGGACAATTGACAGCTGCAAGAAGGGCATCTTTGTCGTCCAACACACCGGCAAAACGAGTCTGGATAGCCTGAAAAATATAATTGATGTGTTTATGCCTACAAGGCCTAATATTTATTATGTAATTTAATAACTTTCAAACCATGCCTAATGAGGGATCAATATTAAGGATTATTGGTTTTAAGTTACTTACTGACATTCGTATTTGTTTTAATCTTTTTTGTAATGATAATGAATATTCTGTTCCATGTTTATGAATAGTGTGATGATGCAGGACATTTTAACTAGCTTAAAGATGGAACATACCTGCACTATGGCATTTGGAAGGCCTGCAGTCATCCTGGAGAGGGCATCTTTCACAGCCAGGGTCTTCTGCATCAGAACTGCTAGTGTGGGTAGTAAAGTCCCATAAGGACAGTCGCCTTGTAAAATGTCCAGGGCTGCAGTCAGGGGCTTCATGGCGGTGCAGTACTCATGCAGGAACTGGTACTCTTTGTCTTTGAAGCATGGAACTCCCAGCTTGGTGCACAGAGTATTCAGCTCACCCATGGTGAGCTGAATACTTGCTTACTTCCTCCACTGTTTCTGATGCAAGGGCAGATCTACTTGCTTTTGTCCAAAGAGCTGTGCATTTTGCTGTGCTGCTCCTATACACAGCCTTGCTCTCTGCATTAGAAGTTATATATTTCTCCACATCACTTGTGGAAATTAAATTTATGGTGTGTGAAGCACACCTGTAGTGCGGGGGAAGAGACAGCTGGCCATCACTTTCATCCGTAGCCGAGAGGATTTCTGAGAGATCTAAAAAAGCGACGTCATCATCTGTGGGGGTGGACACCTCCTCCTCTGTCTCATCATCGGACTCTTTGACAGGCTGATAAACTTTAAACGCTTTAACAAAGTTGGATCCATTATCAGTCACTGTTGCGACTACTTTGTTCAGTAGTCCATATGAACAGTGAATGTTTTCGAGTTCTGCACCAATAACATCATACGTGTGTCTACCGCGAATTCTCCGACATGCCAATGCAGCCTTATTGCGCTCTAATGTGGATCTACTGATCCAGTGGAGCGTTACTCCCATATACAGTAGCTTCTGTTGTTGGCGGTCCAGATGTCCGCGGTAGTCGACACAAAGTCGACCTCATTTAGCGCGGCCTTCAGATTTCTCTCCATCTCTGCATACTCTGTATCCAGGTATAATGAAAACTGTGTTCTGTGAGGCAGCCCTTCATTGTGACTGGTAGGGATTTTATTTATTATGGCACGAAACGAGGGCGAGTCAACCGTGTTTAAGGGCAGCATTTCCTCGACAACATACTGTCCGACCAACTTCTTCAACTCCCCCCCACTTACTGTTTTTTCACCGAAGTTCAGCTTTTGTTGTTTGGGGGGTGGCTGCCCCGGTGCCGGCGGGGGACCTCCTTCTGCATTAGCAGCTCTCCGCTTCGATCCAGGTGGCAGTGGCACTTGCTCGGTAAATTTGACTGTGCCGTGCTGCGACCCCAAATGTTTCTTCAAATTTGACGTAGTGTTCTTGAAGCAAGATAGCACTTTGCCGCCGCCAGCACAGAGTGTACATAGAACCTTAATAATATCACTTTGAGCTGACAAACTGAAAATAGTGACGGTATTTCCAGCTAGAAAACGCGCATCTCTCTCCCATGGTCCCTCCTCGCTCCATTGTTGTTTGTTTTACGTGGTTTGAGCGCGTACATGTGAGTTGCCGCCGTGAGTTGTCGCATGCTTGACACGTCACACAGTGATCCTGGTTGTGGTTGTCACTCACCACCGTCCGATGGGCAAGAAGAAAGCAAAAATATATATCTTTACAAAGGAAAATGAACAAAAAAAATAGTAACGCACAGCGACTTTGATGAGTAACTTTAATCTGATTACTGGTTTGGAAATAGTAACGCGTTAGATTACTCGTTACTGAAAAAAAGAGGTCCGATGACGGTAACACGTTACTAAGTAACGCGTTACCGGCATCACTGTCTACAATAGAGGGAGCAACCTTGCCGTCATCTTCGGTGCGTTGGAACATCTTGCTTCCCAAGGAGTCATCGTAAGTGCATTTCTCTGATAAGCAAGACAGTGGTGAGCTTAGCGGTTCACGGAGACTGTTCAAGCTTTGGGTCTCCACAGTAAGCTTCTCTTTAACTGTGAGATAGTTCGGACAGGGTGAGAAGTGTGAATGGCTGCTGTTCTCCAGAACGTGAATGTGAAACACACTTGCATCTTTGGATTTGTGAGCAGTGCCTAGGCAGACTTCACCGATGATGACCCAACCAAGATCCAAGCGCTGGGCATATGGTGCGTTATTAGGTCCGTTGCGCTGGTCTCGGACCTTGTGAACCTGTAGGACATCACGCCCGAGGAGAAGAAGGATCTGAGCCTTTGGGTCAAGTGGAGGAATGTGCTCACCAATGGACTTGAGGTGAGTGTGATACTTCGATACTTCAGGAGTAGGTATCTCGGACCTGTCTTCGGGGATGTAGTTGCATT
Source organism: Hyperoplus immaculatus (assembly GCA_949357725.1). Lineage (NCBI taxonomy): Eukaryota > Metazoa > Chordata > Actinopteri > Uranoscopiformes > Ammodytidae > Hyperoplus > Hyperoplus immaculatus. The sequence goes on from OX442370.1 coordinate 19,728,160, forward strand.
CAATGAGTGTCGGAAGATCTATACTGAGAGTTCCATCTAAAGGTTGTGCAACAAAGCCTCTGCCTCTCCTACCTGACATCTGAGTGAGACCGGCACACGTACGTAATGTGTTTTCAAGGTTAAAGAGGTTGAAGAACTCTGACCTGGCGAGTGACCGGTTGCTTTGGTCATCAAGAGTGGAGTAGAGTCTCACTGACCTGTTTGGTTCTCCCTTAGGATGCACTTTGATGAGGCAGATTTTAGAGCAGGAGCTTGGTCCATTGTTTCCTCCACAGATCTCGGTGCACTTGGAGTTCACAGTAGGAGGAGGGTCCGACTCCCCGCCGTTCTCTGCCTGAGGGGACTGGTTCGCCCAAGGAGCTGGCCCAGCGTGAAGAGCCGATATATGCCTGTCGCTGTTGCACTCCTTACAGTGCACTTCTGCTTTGCAATCTTTGGCAACGTGTTTGCTTGAAGAACAACATCGAAAACATATACCAGCTTCTTTGAGAAATGCGTTGCGTTCTTCGATATGTTTGGATCGAAAGCCTCTACAATGTTTGAGGGGGTGAGGCTTTTGGTGGATGGGGCATTGTTTACTGACATCAGGCCTAGCACTGGAAGTCTCTGTTGTGTCGGAGTCAGAAACCAGAGAGACATCTGTTCTATGAGTGGATACGAAGTTTCTTATCTTCTTATCTGCAGCGTCTGGCTTGGTTGTTGTAGCAGCTGAACTGGCAAAAGAGAAACTTGGGTCGTTGCGGATGTAGGCCTCTCTGGAGACGAAGTCAGCAAAGTAGGTGAAAGGTGGGAAGAGCACGTTGAACTCTAACTTGTAGTTACTCCCCTTAGAAATCCATTTTTCTTGGAGGTTCCATGGTAATTTTTCCACTATGGGGTTCAGGCTTCTAGCTGTGTCCAAGCAAGCAAGTCCAGGTAAATAGCCCTCGCACTTAGCCGATGCTAGCTCCTGTAGCAGGTCTCCAAGGTCTCTGAGTTTAGGATAATCCCTGTTGTTGATTTCAGGAAACTTCTCCACTCTGTCGAAGAGAGCCTTTTCGATCATCTCTGGTGAGCCGTAACACTCCTGGAGACGAGACCATGCCATTTTCAGGCCTTGAGTTGAGTCGTTGACGTGGACAGCTCTAATCCTCTTGATGTGCGCTGAAGACTGTGGGCCTAACCATTTATTGAGCAGATCGAGCTTTTCGCTGCAGGTGAGATCAGTTCCTCTAATGGAGTTTAGGAAGCTCGACCTCAATGCCCAGTAGCTCTCAGGTTGATCATCAAATTTGGTAAGACTGGAGCTCAATAGTTCACGTCGAACAAGGAATTGAGCTACATCACCTAACCCTGTATGGTCACCATCGTAAGTATGAAGAGTCTGTTTGGGGTGAGTGGACGAGGGTGGCTGATGTGTCCCCATGGGTAGGGGATGTGAGGCTTATAATCAGGAGCAGGCCTTGTTGCCTGGGTGGTTAAGGTCTCCATCAAAGAAGTATTGATTATCTTGCCTTGAGTTATTAACGTTAGCAGGGTTAGGTTGTTGAGGCTGACATATTGGGTCAGTGGGTGTAGGCTCTGAGGCTGCTTTTGAATGACACTCAACGTAGTTAAACGTTCTTTCGTGTGGAGATTGAGTTGGAAGAGAAATTATCTTTCTGGAGCCTCTCTCCAATTCTGCTGCAGTTGACTCTAGGGCTTCGGCCTCTGCTTCTGCTGATGCAATCTCTTTGTCTAGCTTTAGGGTAGCAAGAGCAGCGTCCATACCAGCTTTTTCTATTAGTAGATCATTTTCTTTTTGAACAAACGTGGTGTGGGCACGTGCAGCTAATACTTTAGCCCGTACTTTAGCTGCAGCTAGGCTAGCAGAAGACGACATTGAGCTTGAGCTGGAGCCACCAGATACAGACTTTGTAGCATCTGCTACCGTAACTTCCATCTTAATGTGTAGCGAGATCACACTGATGCACTGGAACGGCTAACGAAGAATATCTCTCTTGATCACGGTTGGTATCCGTTGTGTAGAGCCCGCTGTGATGCTGTTTCTTCACTGTTCTGGCACCTGAGCGCGTAGCGATGCACACATCACCAGACAGCTAAACACTTTTCCCACGAAACTTGAAGACAGGATCAATAATGAAGGACCGTTAAGGATGTTGTCGACATGCACTTGTATGTCCATTTATTGAAGGTTGTTGAACAAGTTGTTTGTAGCAGGTTTAGTGTGAAACTGAAAATGAACCAATATGCAAATTGGTTATAAAATGTACTTATAAAGTTATGAAATACAATGAAATATTAACATAAATAATTATATAAGACATGTATGAATCAAGTTCATGGGCGTAAAATTGCGTATGGACGGTGTGGACGTGTCCATACCAATATTCAAATGTGCTGAAATTGTCCACACCAATATGAGAAGGATATGACAACGACGAGAAAGGGTTAATGGGTTGCCTCTTTAAGGTGCCAACACACTGCACACCGCGGCGCGGCGGATGGCCGCGCGAATCGCAGGTTCCGCGCCGCGTGATCATTTTGGCTCATTTGTGTCCGCCGCCGGCCGCCGCCCGATAACTCGTTGAATGTGCACGCCCAGTTTCTTCCCGCTGTTTACATCTCTCTCATCATCGTCGTCATCCTCACTGATTTGTTTTTGTTGGGAGCGTCTCTGAAGTATTCTGCCTTCATCATCTCTGCCATCGGCCCTTGTATTGGTCTCACTGCACCTCTCACACATTTCTCCCCGCCACCTGCCACCCAAGCTTCGTAAACACACCCACACATGCGCCCACACACACATACACACACAACCCGCCCAAACGCACATATGTATCCATGGCCGTGCATATACACACTCACGCCGGCATATCAACATGTAGCCTAGAGAAAACCCAAACTGATTTTCCCTTTTTCCAGATTTGTTGTCATAATACCTCTGATATTGTTGTGATGTTTAGGGAAATGTTTGGAAGTGTCAGTTGTCGTATTTAGTTTGCATTGTCTCTGCATATTCACTCATCTGCAGTACATCTTCCCTGGCTTTCTCTCCTCTCTTCTATAATGTGAGTCTATTCCTTGCTCCTTTTACTAAAAGGTGTCTCATTAAACTGCTATCATACATTTTATCGATGTGTTGGAACTTTCTCCCTCTCTCTCTCTCTTTCTCTCTCTCTCTCTGTCTTTTCCTTCTTTTTTCCCTTCATCCCTCCTTTCCCGACTGCACCGCCAGCCAGGTTTCACGTGTCTTGTAGCTCAGCAGACTCACCCGAGTGACGTCGGGAGGAGCTCAACGCTGATTGGCTATCGCGGCGCGGCCGGCGGCGAAAAGTTTAATATTCTCAACTTCTGCGGCAGCCGCGCCGCCCCATTCGCGCCGCGTGAACCGCTCTCCTTCGATTCGCGCAGCGGCGCTCGAAATACATTGACTTTCTATGTAAACTCGCCGCGCGGCGATGTGCAGTGTGTTGGCACCTTTATAGTCCCGCCTTATGTATTTTGTGATTGGCTTTGCCTCCTGTTGGTTGTCGTGGGTTGTGTTTCGGTAGCGGTGATTGGTTGCTTAATTTGAGAGCGGTAAAACCATAGATAGTAAATAAGGTAAAACAGCTTCTGCTGTCATTTCGGAAGTGTGCTAACGGCTACATTAGCATTTGGTTAAATTATATGCAGTTTGTTCATTATGAGCCACCGGAGCCACCGTACTGTGTTGCCTCATCCAATCAGAATGCCCGGTGGGCTAGTTCACTTTTACCTCCTGTTTGTTACTGTATCGGAGCGCAGTTTTTGAATGCTTTGATTAAATGCAGTCGTTTAAACTCGGTGTGATCCTTGACTCATACAAACACATAAGAACTTTCTACAAGGAGGGAATAACAATAAGTAGCAGCTATGTCAACTTTGCGCAGATATGTAGTTACTGGGACTGTTCAGGAGAAAAGCCCAGTCGGACCTCAGCAGCTGATCACGGGCGTAAAGCCGAAAGAGTGTCCCTCAGTACCCGATGCGATCGCTGATTAATGAATGAACAGAATTATTTTTTTTTAAAAATAATTGTATTGATTATGGGGCCCATTGTAGTCCGGAAACCAAGGCTATTGCCTACGTTTTCCTATGGCTAGGTTCACCTCGTCTGCACACAAACACACACACACACACACACATACATAGTTATTGATGAATGAGAGGGTGATCCTTATCTCATAATTACGAGATACTTCTCTCGTAATTACGAGATCTTTTCTCATAATTACGAGATCCTGAGTGTGCTAACGGCTACATTAGCTGTGAAACGTTTTTTTTTTTTTGGTGAATGCTCAGCGTTAGCGCTGTGCAAATTGCGCACTATATATGCCTATTGATTCTGCTCTGCTATGTGCTGTAGTAAAGATAGGTCGCCTTGGATCAATTAAGCCCCCGTAGACCGCGAGCATCTTGTCTTTTTTACTCGCGTGAATCACCATTCTCTGCAGCCGTCACCGGCTCTGTGTTGTTTCTCTCTCACCGGCTCGCCGAGGCTCGGGCACGCTCCCCGGTTCACTCGTAAACTGAAATTTCGAGTCGGGGACAGCCCTACTGTGAAACATAAGCAGCCAAGGATGTATGAATATAATATGTTTTTTTAGTGAAAAACTATTGATAGCCGCTCAACTCTTGACTAAACTGTAGGCTATAGATACATGATAAAACTGGTTTGGTTAATAAACTTGGATGCTGGGTCTGGGGCGAGGGCATTTCGTCAAATTGTGTGACGTTTCGCCAAAATGTGTCCCCACCAATATGAACATCAAAGTTACGCCACTGATCAAGTTACTCACAAACAAAGCTTCTCCAAGGCTTACATGGATGGATGACGTGAGATGACAAAAGAGATGTTACAACGTGTGGATCTCTGGCTGAAATGACGGATCAAAATGGCTGCCGAAATAATGACCGATCACGTGACTAACAAAATGTGACTTATATCAGCCAATGAGAATAAACACATATGAATTAACTACAAAAAGACTGCATACTAGTAATGGCCTGCAGGGGGCTATAAAATACTTCATACAAACTCAAAACGTGTAACGTAACAACATCTTTGAAACCCATTTCTGTTACTCTAAATGAACTTCCTGGATGATAAATCGTTGTCACTGTTACATTTAATGTACAGTTTAAATCAGGGCTCCAGCTGAAATACCAGCTTCAAGTCAAGTCAAGTCAACTTTATTGTCAATTCTTAAAATATGCAGGCATACATAAGGCTCGAAATGCCGTTTGTCTCTGACCCACGGTGCAATAGGAACATTAATAAAAGTAAAGTAGAATAAGATAACGATTAAATACATTCTACATACTAAATAGTGCAAAAAGGGTATAAAAAAAAACAGTGGTTGCGTTCCGAATCGCATACTTTCTACTATATAGTATGTAGAAAAAAGATTTAGGATGTCCCGATTCTTGTGGCTAGATTTAGGATGGTTAGAAGTACCCGGATGTCCTACTTCATGCGGCCAAGATTGTTAGTGTTGAAAACTGCATCCTATTTGGGCGATTCTGACCCACAATCCAGTGCGCACGTGAAGTGACGTCACATTGACGAAGCCTCCATATGAAAACAAACGGGGATGCGACGGATATAAAAGCAAGAAGCAAGATCAAGGCGCAATGTTATGATGAAATAAGAGAGTAAAGTATGTCCCAATAGTATGCCTACTATACTCAACAAAAATATAAACGCAACACTTTTGTTTTTGCTCCCATTTTTCATGAGATGGACTTAAAGATCTAAAATTCATTCCAGATACACAATTGTACCATTTCTCTCTAAATGTGTGATAGTGAGCACTTCTGCTTTGCTGAGATAATCCATCCCACCTCACAGGTGTGCCACATCAAGATGCTGATCTGACATCATGATTAGTGCACAGGTGTGCCTTAGACTGTCCACAATAAAAGGCCACTCTGAAATGTGCATTTTTTTGCTTTATTGGGGGTCTGGGGACTCAGAACCAGTCAGTATCTGGTGTGACCACCATTTGCCTCATGCAGTGCAAAACATCTTCTTCGCATAGAGTTTATCAGATTGTCAATTGTGGCCTGTGGAATGTTGGTCCACTCCTCTTCAATGGCTGTGCGAAGTTGCTGGAGACGGCTTATGGTGGAGAAATGAACATTCAATGCACGAGCAACAGATCTGGTTGACATTCCTGCTGTCAGCATGCCAATTGCACGCTCCCTCAATGCTTGTGGCATCTGTGGCATTTTGCTGTGAGACAAAACTGCACATTTCAGGGTGGCCTTTTATTGTGGACAGTCTAAGGCACACCTGTGCACTAATCAGATGTCAAATCAGCATCTTGATGTGGCACACCTGTGAGGTGGGATGGATTATCTCAGCAAAGCAGAAGTGCTCACTATCACACATTTAGACAGATTTGTGAACAATGTTTGAGAGAAATGGTACAATTGTGTATCTGGAATGAATTTTAGATCTTTAAGTCCATCTCATGAAAAATGGGAGCAAAAACAAAAGTGTTGCGTTTATATTTTTGTTGAGTGTATATCCTAACTAGATTATTTTTATCGTCGGATGTAGTATGTAGAATAGAAGAAAGAAAGAGTATGTGATTCGGAACGCAACCAGTATTATAAAAAAAATAGAAAAGAAAGTAAATAAAAAAGTAGATCAATAAAATTGAGATGTGCAATGCAATGAATGAATGAATGAACAATATTTACAATATGTGCGATATGCAGTATTGCACATTTTGTAAATATTCTTAGTCTTGTAGTAGCTAAATGTAATGTGTGTCTGAAGGGGACACACCTCCAAAATAAATGCTTTTGTTAATGCAGGCATGCATGTTTACAAAATCCCCCCCTTTTTTTTAAATCAGCAATGTGCAAATGCTACATCATTTTTTGTCATTTGTATGAAATTCTCTTTCTGCAAACACCAATGAAAGTGCTTTAATTGCAGACAGGCACCGGTGCCACTGTCTGAGCCCAACATATAAGACACATTGATCTGTCTGCTTTTTAAAAACCCTGGTTCCACTTTCCAATTCCTCACCTAAGGTAAAGAGAGGGGGTTTTATCAATTAGTTGATATGATACGCTAAACTAAGACCTCTCTCCCCCCTTTGATGGGAGTATCCCGAGCGGACAGACAGACAGACAGACGGCCTGACTCCAGTGCGACTGGGCTGGTGGGGGAAAGGGGCAGAGACCCAAAGCTCCCCATCGATAGACAGTGGAGTGGCAGCCAAAGCAGCAGTTTAGACAGGATGGCTGATGATTACAGCAGCCAGACTATACAGGATCCCTTTTCACCATCCCCTCTGTCTTTTTCCCGCTGATTTCTCTACCTCCCTCGTCCCCTCTCTCACCCAGATGAAAAAGAAGCGCAGACGGCAGGCGATCACGTTTCCCCACACTATCGATACTATCTGCTCTGTGGCCCTGCTGCTGCACTGCTGTCGCCCCGCTGGCCTTATAACCTTGTTCTGCAGTCTCCGTCCTTCTCCACTACTCCACTGCTCTGATGGGAAAAACACTTGGTGACACGTATGCCTCAACCTTTGATGAACCAGCACAATATAATCTCATTATAAGCAAAGATAAATTGGTAACACTTTACAATAAAGCTACATTATTGTTATTATTGGGGAGCGGGTCGGCCAATGATCTGAGGGTTGGCGATTCGATTCCCGTCCTGACACTTGTGTCATGGTTGTTGTGTCCTTGGGCAAGACACTTCACCCACCTTGCCTCGTGTGACTGCTGTATGTTTGAGGTGTTGGTCGGAGGGGCCGTAGGCGCGAAATGGCAGCCACGCTTCCGTCAGTCTGCCCCAGGGCAGCTGTGGCTACTATGGTAGTTTACCACCACCGGTATGACTGTGTGAATGAATGCAACCTGGAACCCTGTAAAGCGCTTTGAATGCGAGAAAAGCGCTATATAAATCCAATCCATTATCATTATTAACTGTTGCTTAATGCTTAAAAAAACATCAACTAAGTAATAACTTATATATAATGCTAAACTAAAAATTCCTTAACTAAGCGTAGTTAATGCTTACCCAATCATTGACTTACCATTAATAACTAACAGTTAGGGCTGGCCCAAATACCATTTTACTGGCTTCGAATATTCGTTAGATTTTCCGAGCGAATATTCGAGTACTCATTCGAAAAAAAACACACCATCAAAACCAACATTAATAATCCAAATGTACACCGAGTGTGTGAGCAGAGACAGTAAGCTGCGTAGTTTGTTGATACTTTAATAACTTTCGAACGGTAATAAAGTCGGAGTTCTTACTTTTTCCCCGTGGAAGCGAACAGCTGTTGTTCCGTTCCAAATCAGCTGTCCTCTGTGCCATCGTAACCCGAACAGGAGCTTATCAATTCATCCCGGAACATGCATCTTTTCGGGGATTTATACATCCATACAGAGGTCCAATTGAAAGTCTTTTGTGTCCATATTATATCCATTATTGACCGCGTATTCCCATGATGCAAGCAAGTCACTCTTGATGATGGGCGATAGCAGCGCTGCATTAGGAACATAAACAAACGGCTAAGCTAATGTTAGCATTACACCAAGCATTAGGCTACTTTTCCTTCCAAAATCGAGCTAATGTTGTGTTATAGAGTTAAGAGGAACACATAACTATTCTTCCTCCATATCTCTCTCCCTGCTGCGCTTGGTGCCGCTTTAGTTTGCCTCGCTCTGGTAACATCAGGTAGCCTACAGCTGATGTCACCGGTAGCGCATTGAAAGGTCAGCAGCCAACTAGGTAAAAGTTCAAATAATTCGATAATATATTTTAAATGAAAGTCTAATGTGTATTTTACAATTGTTGTATAACTTGTGTATCTAATCATTATTTGCTTACGAAATATGTTGCAGTTTGAGGTGCTTTCTGCAGAAAATAGAAAAGAAAAATAACAATAATATTCCGAATACTGAATTGAGCTCCGAATGCTAATTTATCAAACGAATACTCGGATATTCGAATAAGTGGATATGTCCTCTTTGATATTTACAAGAGGTCCTTTTCACCCCCTCAATAAAAAATAATAATATAAAAACACCCTTTCCTCAAAAAGAGGTGAGAATAACAGTTCAGGGGGTGGAACATTGCTATTTCCTTCTGACCAATCACTATGGCCCTCATTTATCAATCTTGCGTAGACCAGAAAAATGGGTGTACGTACATTTCCACGCAAATCTCGGCATTTATCAATATGGACGTGAGCGTAGGGTACGCTCAAATCCCACGCCAGCTCTCAGCTCGTGTACGCAAATTTGAAAACAGCTTGGACTCGCAGTGCAGGCTGTGCCGGGTAGCCGATGACTTTGTTGGACAATTATTAGAAGGTAATACAAATGCAGTGCAAATAAGACCGAAATAAAGATATTAATCACTTAAAAATGAGCAGCTCATGGTGCGCAACTGAGTAGGAGAGCTGATTCAATAGTGCGCACACCGGCCACTTAGGAGCGCTGCATGGGACTGGGTAAGGGCAGTTATCTCCGTCTGGAGCTGCTGGGGGGACACTGAGGCACGGGGGCTGCATTCATTCAAAATGTTAGCCTAAGTATTAAATATGTAGTAGACATACACTGCTCTTTATGATACAAAAAAATACACGGCACAACATTCAGCTTAACATTTTATTTATTTGACGCACTTTTTAGATGTTAGTTCCTCTTTTAATGTGTCATTGATGCTAAAGCGAGCAATTTATTTCCACCGTTAACCGGCACGTTGTTCCTATCTGCTGGTGGAGCAGGACGGTGGGCGCTCTCACAGCTGATCGCTGCCGGGTCGGCTTGTGCAGCTGACGGCCGGGCTGACCACTCGTGCCAAGCGCATGCTGTCATACAAACGCAAAATGTGTTATTTTTAGTTTTTAAAACCCTTTAGAATAGTGCTATCTAAAAGGGCCAATACATTCTAATCATTCAAATCTCTGCAGACGTGTATTTATTTTATGGGGACCATTATCGGACAGTTGGTGCGTCTTTTTCTCCTCCACCACTTATATTATGCCCGCAGCCCCGCATCCCCAGTTGGTTGCATTTCAGAACAGCAACACGCTTTTTTTAGTGGCGATTTTGAGTCAACACCAACGCTGTTGACCGCAGCAGTTATTTCCTTCCTAACTGCTGCCTTCTGTCGTTCTTTGATGCTGCTTGTAGGCTAATGCTCCGAAATGAAACTCTTTTTTTCTACTTTCGCTGTTATTCTGTCAATTTCTACTTCAGAGAAGTGCCGTATTGCGCATATCCATGTCGTAAAACCTCTGGGCGAGGCCTCTAAACTGAGAAAATATAGGGGCGTGATACGCTCGTTTTCATCCGCTGAATTTATCAATAATGGCCATGGCGTACGCTGAGATTGGCGAGATACGCCTGATTGATAAATACCACGCGACACCTGGCGTAGGGAGGTATTTGCGCCAGCATCTGCACCAGTTTCCACGCAAAATTGATAAATGAGGGCCTATATGTTTCAGCAGTCTCAGACACCACTAAAGTGGACTGTTATATCATAAACTTACTGGACATCCCAAATATTTAGCCCACTAGTACACTTTCTTACCTTCAGGTCCTCAATATTAAATTGTATCAAGTGTTTTAAATGGGACTGTAAGATCAGCCTACTCCTATAGGTAAAAATAAAGATGTGATTCCTTGTGATTTTGAGTGTTATGGCTTTTATGTTGATTTAAACTTTGGCGGTCTCATTATTAGAATAGATTTGTTGCTGAGATGAACATGATTCCTAAAGTTGAACAGTTTAATACGTTGCTGAAGACTCACTTTTGTTGCATTGGCCCTCAACACATGTTGAGACATTGACACTCCTAACTTTTTTTTCATGAATCTTATATGTTATTTTGTATTGTATCTTGTACAGCACTTTGGTCAACTGATGATGTTTTTAAATGTGCTATAGAAATAATTTTGACTTTGACTTTAATCTACAGCCCAAAAGATCTGTGATAAGTTTTGAATCTGAAGAAAGTGTTGATCAATCCAGGACAATACATATCGTGGTACACTTTACAATAAGGTACACAAAAAAAGAGTAGTTACCCTTTTCAAAAGGTTAGTTTACCTTTTCAAAAGGTTAGTTTACCTTTTCAAAAGGTTAGTTTACCTTTTCAAAAGGGTCGTTTACCTTTCAAAAAAGAGTAGTTTAGCTTTCAAAAAAAGAGTAGTTTACCTTTTAAAAAGGGTAGTTTACCTTTTCAAAAGGTTAGTTTACCTTTTCAAAAGGGTAATTTACCTTTCATAAAAGAGTAGTTTACCTTTTAAAAAGGTTAGTTTACCTTTTAAAAAGGGTAGTTTACCTTTCAAAAAAGTAGTTACTCTTCCAAAAAAAGAGTAGTTTACCTTTTAAAAAGGTTAGTTTACCTTTTAAAAAGGGTAGTTAATCTTTCAAAAAAGAGTAGTTACTCTTCCAAAAAAGAGTAGTTTACCTTTCAAAAAAGAGTAGTTACTCTTCCAAAAAAGGGTAGTTTACCTTTTAAAAAGGGTAGTTTACCTTTCAAAAAAGTTGCTACTCTTCCAAAAAAGAGTAGTTTACCTTTTAAAGAGGTTTGTTTACCTTTTAAAAAGGTTTGTTTACCTTTTAAAAAGGGTAGTTTACCTTTAAAGAGTGACTGAAACCAAGAATGGCAAATGTAAGGTGTACCCTGCAGCAGCCGACAAACAGCATTACAGAATATACTTTGGATGTGAAAGTATATATTGTGAATATCATTAAAACATTAGAAGATAATCCTGTGTCTGGCCTCTCATTTTATTGAATGTGAAATCCAAGGGGGTAAAAACAAGCTTATTAACTCATAATTACTTATCCAATGCTTCATTAATATAGTATCTCCCAGTCTGTTTACCAGTAAATACTCTTTTTTGGAAGGGTAACTACTCTTTTTAGGAAGAGTAACTACCCTTTTTTGGAAGGTTAACTACCCTTTTTAAAAGGTAAACTACTCTTTTTAAAAGGTAAACTAACCTTTTTGAAAGGTAAACTACTCTTTTTTGAAAGGTAAACTACCCTTTTGAAAATGTAAACTACCTTTTTGAAAGGTAAACTACTCTTTTAAAAGGTAAACTACTCTTTTTTGAATGGTAAACTACCCTTTTGAAAAGGTAAACTACCCTTTTGAAAAGGTAAACTACCCTTTTGAAAAGGTAAACTAACCTTTTTAAAAGGTAAACTAACCTTTTTAAAAGAGTAACTACTCTTTTTTTGTGTACCTTATTGTAAAGTGTTACCCATATTGTGGTAAAAATCCAGAATGCCTGAGAGCCTTCCTGCATTATCTTCCATTATATTTCCGTCACCGGGAGTAACCTGAATGTTGTCTTTTCCTTTAAAGAAATAACGACATTTAAACCATAAATGAATGCAGAAAAAGGCACAAATCGGTGCATAGAAAGTCACCAGAAAGCAGGAAATTAAAGGCCTACTTCACCGGTTTGAATATGAATATGTCTTTTACTGTGACATCACAGTAATATTTACAAAGTACGTTTTTTTTAACCCTATATTTCTCTTTCTTTGATGTCACGAGAAAGAGAAATATAGGGTTTAAAAAAACACTCTTTCTGCCTTTTCTCAGGCTAGGATGAACCGATTTTAATTTTTTTTGCACACGTATACTACATAGGATCTCAGAATTCAATACACCTTCATATTCAAACCGGTGAAGTAGGCCTTTAAGTGTTTGTTGTCAAAGTTTAGCCAGACCCCCCCAACAATGTGGAAAGGAAACTTTGTCCCATGCACCATGGCTACAGAGAATACCCCACTCTGATTGGTTAGTCCCACAGCTCTGTATGAAATCTACATCGCTGTTTTAAATGAATGTTGGTAGCCAGATTATCTGTTAGCAGGCTACAGTTTCCTTCTAAAGAGTGTAATGCCTCAAAAAAGATATAGATAGTTATGATGTATCATCATCGATATGAACAACACACCTGGATAAACACGCTAATTTGTACGAAAACATGTAGGTGCCAATGAGTGTTTGATTTTTAGTTTTGAAATCAGCATGCTTTTTTGGGTGATCCACAATCCAGTGCGCACCGGAAGCGACTTCACATCCACGGTGCCTCCTATAGGAGAACAACCAGTGATGTGACAGACAGTATAAGCAAAAAGTAAGATCAAGGCGCAGCGTTACGATGAAATAAATAATTTATAGTACGTCCAAATTGTATACATATGGCATGGTCACTACATCATTTCTATCAGCTGTATGTAAAATAGAAAAAAAGGGATTACCCTCACTTACAAAACCCGCGTCTACACACTAATTTTGGTGTGAAAGGGTATATTTATCATGCATTATCCCATTGGTTTTTAATAGCTGCCATTCAGTTAGAAATACTTTAAATACCATTAAGCATAATGTGCCAATAGCTCTAATTGCGGTTTTATTCTATACTAAAATTGCTAAAATAAGTTATTAGTTATAATTTTCAAAGTGTTACATTCAAACGTAAAAATCGTGGTAAGAATCCCTTCTGTTTTTAACAGTGTGTAAGTAACTAGCCACTATAGTTGAATGTTATAATGTTGCCTAGAATGTGGCCTGCTCCGTCAAGGGTAGTCTGAGTAGCCAATTTAGTTGGAAAGTAATGTACTTGTACTTAAACTTCTAAACAACATTTAAGTGTGATATCAAAACCATTAATGCGCTCAGAACAAAAAAAAAAACACTGCCTTAAATCAAGAATAAACTTTTTTGAGATCAAAACCGATGTGATGTTAGAAGTACTAGTGCAGTGCCCATAGGAAGCAGGTCTGCTGTGTGTCCCGCTCGTCACTCATTCCAAGCTTTGGTCGCAGCAGCCAATCAAATCAGAGGGAGGCGGGGTTTAGCCTGAGACTACTTCATGCCGCTTCATGCCCAATCGTTACTGTGGCCTTCAGTGTGCGCATGTATTCGCCGCGAGCATGATATAAATATGATAACTTCTACATATTTGGTCATAACTTCATAATCAATCAAGGATGCACACCTTTGTGCCGTGCGCAAGCCATAACCGGAAGCTCAGGCCGATCTGACTTACTGTCAGAGAGATATGCGAGTCACAGACAGACACACAGACAGACAGACGTTTCTTGCTTTATAGATAGATAATAGTTACCATTTATTTTGGTCCATATGAACAGTTTTCAATCAGGAATACACATAGAAATAAATAAATGAATAACAAAAGCATTTGATTACAAAGGAAAGGGAAAGACATGGAAAATAATGGACTGAAAAGGTGTAGGCTTGAGCTTTATAGCTTACCCTTATTACAAATCTTATTATTTAAGACACTACTAGTTTTTAATTAATAACTGAATCAATAGGTTAGCATCTTGTATGTATTTCTAGGCCAGCATGGTGAAAACTTTTGTCATTGTTAACCAACAGGAGCTAATCCAATCAGTCCTTTGGATGTTTATTGATCTTTTGGGACTATTTCTGGTCTCCATGTCAGAGAAAACAAATGCTGTTGAACCCTTTGATTTTTCATTATATTCATGTCTCCATAGTTCAGGCAGCACATCCTCCAGTCAATACCCCCATGCCCTCCATGTATTGCATGCAGACAATGATCACCTATTGACCCCTCCCCCTTATGGGAATGCTTTATATGACAGAGGGTCTTGGTCAAATATTCAAATATCCTGTAAAGCATTCTCATTTCACTAAACACTAAATCCATAACTGGGTTTGGATTTCTGAAGCTCTGGGAAACTCGAGAAGATCACAATATGACTGTCTCGTATGGCACGGTGGTAGTTTAGTTCTGTATGACTTGTGCAGTGCTGAGCAAATTTTTCTGGAAATATGAAAGCTCTCTCATTGATTGAACAATTCTGCGGCTTTGGGATTTTTTTGGACAGCTAATCAAACGTGTATTGCCTTGTCATTTAGAGTAGATGCTTTTATAGATCACACTATGACCAGAAAAACCACTTATAAAGTAGTAGTTTTTCGCGAAAAACCTTGACATTCCTTGCTTTCAAGTCGGCAGGTTGCATTTTTTCTGGGGTGTAAAAATTTGGTATTAGACTCAAGTCAAACTAGTCCATTACTGAAAGAAGCTGGAGTGAGACATGGCTGATTAAATTCCCCTCTCCTGTGTGAGTATTTTCACCAAGGTTCAACTGCCTTTTTTGAGTGCCTGGTTGGAGGGTGGAGGGCTGTCCCCCTGCGTCCATTTGTACAGGTGCCACACTCAAAGTCATTCATTTCCTTTGGGCTCCTCTCTCCTAAAGTACTACTTGCTGGCTTTGATTGAACTCAAAGGGATTACAACAGAGTTAATCGCTCCTGGGTTTGTCCACTTATTACCATGTGTGAACTCCCCCATTGTTTCCAACCCTTTTCCATAAAGCCCTTTCCATGCTCCTGCTGCACACTTGCTTCTGACATCTCCTATGGAGCATAGGGCTCACAATAAAAGCTGAATGGCATACACTAAAATAGAGAGGGCCAGAGGTGGCTGTATAGGCACTAATGAAAGTATAGGTTGGATTGAGCCATTAGACCAGCCTGATCAGATGTGCTACTTTATTTGCCTGCATGGAGACTACAGTGGGTAAGGGTTTGGGGCCATGTGATAAGTGTTTGTGCTTATATATACTGTACATACACAGGAATATCATATACTGTGTATGTGTGTGAAAATGTCTAAACGGCAGCATGTTTTTAAAGTTGCTTTCTACATGTAAGATGAACCTTTTCATTTTAATGACCTTTCCTCTAGTGCTATCCTCAGAACAAATTAGCGAGGGGAAATCAACAACACCAGCATTTTATGAAGCATACTTTAGATTTTTAAGCATTTTTGTGCCTTTTTTATCTCTCATTAATCTTTCCAACTAAATACACTTCCATTTTGTACAAATACATCAGGCCATGCAACATCAGAGAGATACACTTCCAATACACTTGAGGATATGCCTCCTTGAATGCTTTTATTTACCTGCTCCATGGTTTTCCCTTCTATCGAGTCATTTAAAAATACTAGTACTATATCTGTGATGATCAATCATTGGCCCTGCAGGTCCTCTCAGCATATACATGTGGGCAGACGCTATAATTAAACAACACAAATGATTTCCCTTCTTTTATTTGTGTCGACTTAACCGATCAATAGTTTGATGACATTTTAATATCAGTTTATGATGAGGTACACATTATTCTGAATAATAACCACAAAACAAGTAAGGATCCAAACTAGAACAACTTGGTAATTGATTGTTCCAAGGTGGGTGGTATGAACCATAACCTGTGGTGCAAACCCAGTGGTGTTCGGTGTTTTTATAAGACATGGATTCACCGGCCACAGGCCTGCCGGGCGCTTTGCGAACATCTCCAACATTTCACGCACAGAATGGTGAGAAGGTCAGGCAGCTATTGTTGGTAATTAACCCCCAGTGTCAACACAAGAAAACAGCACCAACAAAGCCCCACCTCCGAGGGCCATTCACCCTTAAACCCGTACTTATGACCCAAACTCAACATCCCCAACACACACACATCTGAGTGGATGGGAAAAGGTCAGACGTAGCACTTCCCCAAACCTTGTGTGGTGTTTTGCTTTGCCAGTGGGAGAGTGGCGTGTTGAGGGACTGTCAGAACTATGAGCGCTCTGCCAACACAGAGGTGTGCAACCTTTAGTGTCCTGGCCTTGAGGAGCACCACCACTCTCACCTTAACATTGTTTTAAAGGCCATGTGTACTATTTACACTTTACATTTAACCTTTAGTCTGCTGTCTCTTCAGCTGGGGGAGGCGTGACCGGCATATTTATGAGCGGCCACTCAGTCCATATAGAACGGCTGAGAGCACATACGTTATTAAAGCCTCCTGAAGTAAACAAGCAGAGGTCTTTACAGCAACAATTAGTTTGAATGTTTGACTAAAGTTGAATTCTAGTACACTTCGCAAGGGTGTCATTTACGCTGGCCGGGGACAAGTCCCCACCACATTTTGATATGGCCAATCTTGTTCCCACCACTTTTTAAAGCATAATTTGTTAGAAATGTTCCGAAAAATAGAGAACACAAAGAAATGTAATAAATATGAACACTTTTTTTTTCACAAAAAGGAACATTTACAATCTCGAGAAAATGCTGTCAGTTCTCCAGGTCAAAAGATAAAGAAGCATAATAGATTTAAGTTTTTTCAAAAACTTATTAAAAATCATAAAATGATATATTAATAAACTTGTTGTGTGTACTTCTGGGGACCCAAGTGGTGTACTTTGGCCATGTGACACATTTAATATAAGCCAGCTGGATTGTATTCATCCAGCTAGGAGGACAGTAAAGGTAATAGATTAATAGTAATAGATGATAAAAGTAGGCTCTTTGACATGAACATGCTGTAACGTCTACTTATTTTTGTATTATTTTTATTCTTTTAAAGGAACCCAAACGCCCCAGTTTGGGTTTTAAAATCCTCCCTATTTTCTAGAACTGTAGTTGGGCCAGGTGTTGATATGAGATGTTAAGAAATCTTTACCGAAAACCATGTATGCACGTAAGGTATGTTGATGAAATGGAGTAAAATGACACATTTGAAGACAAAATGAGTCTCACAATACACTAAATATCAGTTCTAACTCAATTATTAGTTGAGTGACATTTAAATTTGTAATGAAACGGTGTAAAAGGCCAGCATGTCCATTCAAAGGTCTAGGAGACAATTCTACAGAGTGACGAAAAACAAGTGCAACTATTTGGAACGAGTCAGTCGTATGGAAGGTGTAAGAAAGGCAAGGACTGGGGCACCTGTAGCTCAGTGGGTAGGGCGTCCCCCCCCGGGCCAAGCCCCCGCAGCAGACCGGGGTTCGAATCCCGTCCGGGTCAGTTATCTGCATGTCCTCTCCCCTTAGCCCCATTTCAACTCTGTCTCTCCAATCTGTCTAATAAAGCAAAAAATGCCCAAAAAATTATCTTAAAAAAAATATATAGCTATAGGGGAGAACGGGGGAATCTGAGGCATCGGGTAATGTGAGCCACCCCCTGTATCTAGGCAACGGAAAACATTTGTGGTCATATGAGATATATGTTTTCAAGCCCCTCTCATTTCCCCATAGCCCTGAAAGAGAGGACCTCATGGTGCTGTGGTAAGCATGTTTTTTTCACCAAAATAGGTATTTTGCATGTAAAAGTAAATTTTCTTGCTGTCAACTTAATCAACTGTTGTGCCAAAGCAAATGTATTCACGTAGAAAAACATTTATCATACGTGTTGATGAACTACCAACATATGAAACCATGTGATGCTGATAACTGAAGATTAGCCTGAAATGCTAACAGGTAGTTTTTTCTCAAATTGTGGTGGTGGGGGAAAGTGAGCCAACTGCTGTGGGGGAAAGTGAGCCACTGTCTCACTTTCCCCCACCATGAGGCACAAGTTAAGTGTAGTCTTAAACATATTTTAATGTAATATTACATAACATATGTTTTATTTAAATTTCATACACATTGTAGAAAAGCCATCATGCCAAGGAAATACACCAGGAAGACGACCTGGGGCAACCACACGGAAAGAGCACCTTCTCATCTTTCCCTGTAACCATCAGGGCCGGAATGTAGAGTAGGCCTAGTTGTAGAGTATGACAGGCTGATGTTAAAATCCAGTTGGGTCTTCTCCTGCGTTCTGAGTCCCAGGCTGTTCTCGCTGGTTCTGATTTTCCTATGCTTTGACCCCCAGACTGTGTTCTAACCTAACTGGTTCTATCTTTCATTTGAATCTTATTAAAACCTTTTGAATTATAATATGTTGTATTTAATTTTGTTCAGAGTTACTTTCAAGTGTTTAGAAAATTTGCTTTGCTTAATTGACCAAACCCCATCATTCTTTTTCTAGTCCGACATTAGTTCTGTAATGTGTGGCTAGCTTTCAGGATTCTTACTGTTACAATATGTGTTGTTATGGTAGTTTCAGAGTGGAAAAAGTAAGTGGATCAGTTTACCCCACAGCTGGGGTAAAGTGAGCCACATCACAACTTTTTTTTAAAACAATCATATTTTCATTGCCCTTTGCCTTGAAAAAATTCTGCTAATGCCCATTTCTAGGAAACATCCTGAATTAATGGGAAATGTGTAAATTTGAGTGATAAATCATTTTAGCTCGCTTAGAGGGGAGCAAATGTAAAAAGTGGCTCAGATTACCCCGTTCTCCCCTATATACATTTTATTTTTATTTATGTACGTACGTATGTATCTGTTAATTTATAATACTTGATATGTCTGCTCATTAAATGGGTTGGTAAGATTACAGCAAGAAAAAAAAATATTTTTACAGTGACTTTGTGATGGAAAGAAACAACAAATTGGATTTACCTTGAATCACTTTTAAACTATGATGTTCTTTACACTGCATGGTATGTTCAGCTTATATTTCACCTATGCCCCACCTAAGGATAGCTTAGCTGAAGCAACAGACCTGTTAATTCCAACTCTTTCTAGCTATTATTGTGCCCCTGGAAATCCAGACCTGCCACTGGCATTTGCTGCGCCTGTTGGTCTGGACACTCTCCATTGAAGCTCATTAAATATGTCAAGAAATCTGAGCTACGTTTCAATTGGTTCTATCTGATATGGGCGGGCCAGAGCCCTGTATATGGTGCTTTGGGGCGGATGTAACCGGATGACGACAGTGCGCAGTCGACGCCGTGATAGTAAACATCAAACATGGCTGCGGATATGTTGTTTGAGTTTGAGATGGCTTTGGCCTCGACCCTTTGCGATTTGGAAGACGGCACTCAAATCTTTCATTAGCAAGTAAGAGGAATGTTCTGTTTTGCCAACCGATCATGGCAAAAGTGTAATTTAACAGTTAATCCCGCTGTTCGCTAAACGATCGGGGCTTAATACTCCACATTGTTCATTGCTCTGATTGGTTGTAGCGCTATCCAATTGCGTGCAGTGGCATTTGAAATGCACGAGTAGGAGCCGGCCCTTGAGTTGGGAATTGCTATTGATCGTGGGCAGACCCTCTATCGTTCTAGATATGGGTCTGGATTTCCAGGCTACCCCTGACACCAAAACAAGAACCGGTTCATGTTTACTTCTGCACAGACTTTGATGCTATAAGCTTCCAGTTTATTCTACCTACTTTCAACATGACGGCATGTTAGACCAATTTAAAGTATAGAATGGTCCTGTCAGACCTCTTGTCTGGAGATTCAAGCTTCTGTGGCAGCTGATTCAAACTTTTGATCGGTAATATGTTTTTGTGTGTGTATAAGACTTTGTATGTCCAAAACAGTGATTTTCCAGGAACTTAAAAAAAGCACACAATATTTTCTAAAACAAATTATCTCTGCGTCGTTAATTCACACGCCTTTTTTAAATACTATTAATTGGTTAAAACTTTATAAACCCCACACACAGATTGAGACCAATATCACTGATTTATGAAGACACATTTATAAAGAAGTAAAAAAAAAAGTGAGATACAAGGTTTCTTGCAGACAGCGATGATATAATATATATAAACACACACACAGTGTTTATAGAAATAAATGAAAACCAGTCAGGAGGGCAGCAACTTTGCTTTTTCTATTTGCTGTTATACACTGATGTTGTCTGTGGACCACTTTGCTGTCTCATTCCATATCTGATCTTCTCATTGTTTTCCTAAAAAAAAATTCACTCCAGTGCCGGTCAGATACTGGAGCCCACTGCGACACCACATGTACCATTTCCCTTCTTTTCTGTCCCTCCATACAGGAGATAAATTAGTTGAGCGAACCTATTGAGAAAAAAAGGCCTTCCAAAACATGGGGCAAAGTAGGCTATTTATACTGCGAGCTGAATGCGAAGGCCAAGTTATTTGGTGAGGGTTAAGGAAACATAACCACTAGAAAGAGCAACTGCTTGAGAAGCTGTGAAATAATTTCCTGTCAAGGGCATAAAATGCTTTTCCTCAATTGAGGTAAACATTTCTACTTTCAAAAGCAATTTATTTTTCTAACAACCGCTGAAAGCAGACAACATATCTTATGTTCCCTTTCCTTGAATTTTCATTTTATGCACCCCCCCTCCACCCACCCACCACCGTGCACGCACACACACACACACACACACACCTGTCTCACAACTGAGTGTTTACCGCCCCGCTTGCTTGCAGCCACAACAAGAGCTGGGGTTGTGGAGACTGGCAGTGAGAAATTGCCTGGTTTCTGAGTGGAGTTGGATTAGGGTCAATGCAATGTGGTATTTTTTTTTGCGGGGGGGGGGGGGGGAGTGTACATTCATGGCTCTCCATTGATTTTTTTCTCCCTTCACTTTTTTGTATCAATTAAGACCACAGAGCTGGAAAGTAGTGTGTGTATGGAATGGCCTGTATGCTATAAGCCACTGTTAGGCAACTACGCACTGCTATGTTGCCATGTGATCATTTAGCCTTTACATTTAGTAGGCTATGTATGTATCACAACGTAGGATGTCTCACAAACGCCTCACAAACAGGCTGCATTACGTTTGGTATGTTGTTTCAGTTGTTGTGGGTATTTATCTTACCTTAGGGCCGGGTACCATGGTCTGGTTTATTTGGCTGTGTTTTTTTTCATAACCCTCCATTGAAAAATGTTGACCACTAGCGCCGAGTTGGGCCACTCATGTTGTTTTGATTCAGTGAAACTTCCAACATCGTTGGCCTGAGACAGCTGCTATAATGACCATAGCCTGGCACCCGCCTATGTACTTTCGCTCAATTTTCATTTCCCTTCAGTAGTCAGTCTGGGTCTGCGGTATATTCGCGGGTTTTCTCCTGTAGATTTTGTACTGGTCCAATCAGCGAACAGAGGGAGTGACTGAGAACAATTGCCGGCACATTATGCCATGACCAAACGTTTTGGAATTGGTTGGCAGATCCAGAGTGGCACTGGGCAGATCCAATATTTTTGAACTTTAACAGACACCCGCCTTCAAGTGAGGTAACGTTTGTCAATTGAGCGATTCCAGACCTTCTGTACAATTGAAATGAAGTACGATGATCTGGTAGGACCAGGCTATAGTGACCATTGGTGTCTGTTTGTTTGAACTGCCCCCGGAAAGCACACATGCCATCTTTTAAAAAACTACAGGTAGGCCTAGTTGTCGTCAATTTTAAAATCACTTGAAGCTATTTGTTTTCTTGTGTCTCTTGAATAGTTCTGAGTCGAACGACTTAGTGATACGCTAGACTGCGCTGGCGCAAGTTGGCTACAATGGCGGAACTACACCTGAAATAAAGTGCAAAAATAATCGGCTACCTGGTGGCTAACTAAAGCAGTCAAAAAGAGCATCAATCTAGCATGCATTGAACAGATACTTTTTTAAGCATTTACAGTATATGTGGAGAAAAAACTGGTCCCCTCTGCAACAGTACTAGGCTAACTTCTGCCACTGCGACTTCTCCCCTAAGCTCCTTATAGTGACTTCGTTGACAGCCATCTCCATAATGTCACATTATTAACTATACCTAAGTAGCCCATACAACCCCACTTCTAAAATACTGAACTATCCCTTTAAGGGCCCCTCACTGTGTACCCATGGGCCTCGTGGGTTTGCTTCAGCAGGCACCCTCACACTCTCCCAGGTCAGTGGTCTCACTTGATGCCTCTCTCTCTCCGTCCACATCTATTTATTTATCTATGTGATTAGCTGGAGGTTGCTACAGCTTTACCCACAGCACAATCCTAACCCTGCCATCTCCACTTCCCCAGCACCTCGCAGCGGCTTTAGAAAAAAAAATCCCACTTTAACACATTAGACTTCCCATTTCACCCAGATAATTACACAATTATCCGGCTTCACTCCAAAAAAAATGCATCCAGGGGTAATTGGTGCATTGGGTTAGGGTTGTGTGTGTGTGTGTGTGTCTGTCTGTGTGTGTGTGGGGGGGGGGGGGGCACCGTGGATAAGGGTCTGCATGGGGGGGGACCAATCCAGATAAGTCAAGCATAAAAAAGGCAGGGAAAAAAAGCTGCACTTTATTCGATTTTAATCTCCCCCACTTTGCAAAGCATTTAAATAGCCTTCATCAGACTCCTGGCTCGCAAAGCACTGCCACTAACCTGTTATCAATGCCAGAAAAAATGTCCATTTTTGAAAATGTCAGTGTGAGCACAGAGAGACGGAGGTACGCGCTAACAGGTGCACAGCCCGAGGTGAACTGCAGTAATGCCCTCCATTATTGCTGCTATACGTTGCATTGTCGAACGGCTCGGGACACATGGGCATTCGGCGTGGGTAAAAGCAAAACTCAATTATTTGGCACAGAAAAACACATGCTAAGGCAACATAATGGCCAGCAAATATACAGGTGTACCAAGAGCTACATCTGCCTAACCTATGAAATAACCTTGATAAAAGTAATTGAATTTCAACCATGATAAGATTAACTTGTGGTAATTGTGTGTGCGGTATAGGAGACCTTGAGTTCGTACACAAAAGAAACATAGTGTATGACAGTTGGGAATAATCATACACCCACCCAGAACATGGGGGACAAACAACAACAGAGAAGGAATCAGGTCTGAAAACAGCCACTCACTGGCAGACACCACTGCCCAAACATGGGCAAACATGGGGAAAGTTTAATTATTTAAGGGTTAGGGCAAGCACAAGAAAGGGGCCCCTTCACAACCCAGGTTCTTCCCCCTTTTTAGACCTTATTATCTAAAGAGGGGTATGGTAGGGTAGCTTATCTTTATCTTTCTGTACACCAATCCACCAATTTGTTGTTTCTGTCAGTAAGATCATAGAATGTAAGGAGTTAGAATAGATTGCGTTATAATGACCTGTTTTGCTAAATTAAATGTGAAGTAAGCGATTTATTTATGTTAATATAAGTGTTAAATTGCTTTTTATTCACACAGTCATCACATATATGGTGTGCGCGTTTCATAAAGCCGATCGCGCAGTCAATCGCTCTGCATGTAATCAGCCAATAAACTTTTCGGGGGATCCCGAAACTGATATCCAATCAGAAGAGAGAACGCTACAAACCGGCAGAGTGACAGATGGGTGAATGGCGGAGCAGGTAAAAAGCCTTCCCAATGTCCGTTTTGATGGTTTATATCAAGTTTTATCACACTTACTTATCTGAGATGATGCTAGATAATTCGCTGCATGAAGACCGCAGTGCATTAATAAGGTGACGTGGGGACGAGGAAGGGGACTGCTAACTGCAGTCACTGACAGGAAGTTAGCTAAACTGACCATTCTGCTTACTGAACCTTTAAAATTTCCCTGTTTTTCCAATATCAATATGGGTCCCCAGTTTGACTAGAGACTCCTAAAGTATGAGAACAAACAACCCTCTCTCTCTTTTTCTCCACCTCTACCTTTCTGAAAAGCGGTGTTTAAATTCCCCAGACATAATTCTCCCCCTTCTATGACATCACAAAGGGAGAAGCCACGCCCCTGCTCTAACAACCTAACTTAACACCAACTCCACCTGTGATAAGCACACCTCAAGATACACCTAAATCTAACTGCCATTTAGATTCAAACCGGCAGGTGGATTCAGGGCCAATCAGAGTAGACTGGGTGTTTTGGAAGGCAGGACTGAAGCTATATCCCATTCCAGGTCACGCGGTCTATGAAGGCTATAGCCTGTGAAGGCCGATTCGAAGGCCGAACGAGCGTTGTTAAACGGGACGGTCTCCGCAGGTCTCTGTTTACGAGCATTTCCGGTTTGCGTAACAAGCCGTAACCTTCCGTGACGACTCGCCGCTCCTGTGCTGCCTAGCAACCCTGATTGCTGCCAACGGAAACAGCCTTGTCAACGGAGGAAAAAAGAAAAAGAAGTTGCCTACTAGACAAAAAGATGAAAAAGTACAAGAAAAAAAGAAAGGAAGATAAAAGTTAAGAAGATGGAGCAACACGTTGCTGTTTTGTTATTTTTTATTTTATGCCATCTCTGAAAAAAACGCAATGAATCTTGGGATATGTTGGGCCGCGAAGGATCATCTGTTGCAGCCTTCAAAACCGTGAAACGAAGGCTGCATTTCTCGGCTGCATATGAAGGAGCCTTACAAATGGAACAAGCCTTTGCGCGCCGCTATGACACAATCGGTGTTCAAATGCAGCCTTTGTAGGCTGTAACCCCTGAATTGAGATTCACCCTTAAAGAGACAGGCTCTAAAATAGAGAATAGAGGACACTACACTATGAAAACAGTTTGTAGTAGAAACCTAAATTACAGTTTTGAACCTGACAATGGACATAATATGTGACCTTTAATTATTTCCGAAAAATAAATTAATAAACCATCTTCACCGTAATAAAGTGGGGCATGTTATGGGGCCACATGGTATAGTGTGGTGGCTCAGTGCATTTTCCTATACCGTTGCCTAATGGTATAAGTCCGCCTCTGCCCAAACAGGCTGTGGATGTCCTGATTACCATGCACACTCTCGCAGTTCCTTTTAAATGTGCTGAGATGGGCTTTAAACAAGATTCAACACTTTAAACCCCAGCAGACTTAATTAAGGGTGGGACCGGGCACACGCAGAGAGGAGAGAGAGAGAGAGAGGAGGGGGGGCTTGGATCTGTGGGAGGGAGGAGGAGGTATGGAAATGAATGTGTTGGAGGAGGGGGTCCACACACACACACACACACACAGAGGGGGGGGGGGGGGTATGTGCTTCCTTTTCCCACCAGTTAATGTCCACAATGAGCATCCTACACACAGACTACAGCTACATGAACAAATACATCAAACAGCAAACCGCCGCCGACGTGTCTTAAACTCCCCCCATTACTTTGCCAAAACTGCCGAAAATATCAAACAATGCGAAAAAGCCATGGAGGAGGGGCGGGAGGGAGGGGTGTGTGCGCGGCGCGTGTATGCCCGTTTAAGCAGCCCAGTCTCATTTCCATACAGCTTTTTAACATGTTTCCAAAAGATATGCATAATTATAGGGTTTGTACATAATTGCTCCAACACATTGCCGGAAAAAAAGCCAGGTTTTTGTTCTTTTCTTTTCTTTCCCTTTTTTTATTACATTGGCTCTTAGAAAAACAGAATCTGCTTCTTTCTTTCTTTTTCTCTCCCTTCGTTCTCCGGTCTAGAACAATTAAAACTATGCAGGCTGTCTTGGAAAGGAGTTCTGTTCTCATTATCGCCTTCTCCTTCTCTCCCCCCCCCCAGTCAGAACATTGTTACTGCTTAAAACCAGGCACCTTGGCATTGAAACACACTCTTCCTTTTTCTTCACCTCCTTTCTTCCTTCCTTCCCTCACCGCAACACAACAGCTTATGAAAAACGGAAATGTAAATAAGATGGAGTCTGCATGCTCTATTCTGTTCCCGCTGCTAAACGGAGCATGCAAAAGGCGTCTTAAGCAAATCAAACCAACTTCACATGGAGCAAGTTTTTTCTTCAGGGAAACAGATGCACGCATTGTTCAAACTGATACAAGCAGAAGCAGAAAGAGGCAAGTTTGGAATGCAAAGGAAAAAATATAAGAAATGATCAAAGACTTACAAAAAACCTACAGTACACACTGCACAACATTCAAATTCTTACCAAGAATATTGGTCTATTTTCTCAAAGTCAAAATAAAAATATATTATATATTTCTAGCTAACTTCAAGATATATCTAAAATATCACCTAATAATCTTATTTCAAGTAGGTGGTTATCTTAAATCTAGACCAGTGCCACTAATGTGTTACTTTAAATCAGTTAAATTACACTTGAAACGAAGAGAATGACATGGTCAAGTTGGGGGGGGGGGGGGGGGGGGGGGTGGAATACTGCAGTTGAGCGTTACAGGCTTATTATGATACATAACACTTGCTAAAACTATTAAAGGTGAAGTAAGCGGAAGGGTCAGTTTAGCTAACTTCCTGTCAGTAACAGCAGTTAGCAGTCCCCTCCCTCGTCCCCACATTAATGCACTGCAAATCAAAACAGACATTGGGAAGGATTTTTACCTGCTCTTGTAGGCACATAAATATTCACCCATCTGTCGCTCTGCGCGTGCACCGGCAGTGAGACGGGTGCCGGTTTGTAGCGTTCTCTCTTGTGATTGGATATCAGTTGCGGGATCCCCGAAAAGTTTATTTGCCGAATACATGCAGAGCGGGTGACTGAGAGATCGGCTTTATGAAACGCGCACACTATGTAAGTGATCACCGTATGAATAAAGAGCGATTTAACACTTATATTAACATAAATAAATTGCTTACTTCACCTTTAACCTAATACGGTAAGACTTTACATTAAGTAGACACTCATCAGCATTAATTGATGCTTAACTAATTCCCAGTTCATCCGGACAGATGTAAATTGCTCAGGTTCTGATGTATGTATTTGTTTGCGGTCCAAATATTTTGACATATTCACTGTTCAACTTTCCCACCTTATTCAAACATAAGTGTTTGTGTGGCCTTTCAAGAAGAGTGAACGTTTATGGGATGCCCCTTTATGATAATATCACTTGTTACCAGTTAACATGTTTATGTGAGTAATGTTCTGAACAGGTATTTATTTTAACATTCTACAGCTTTTCCAATCTTTCAATGCCTGTCCCAACTTTTTTGAAATGTGTTGCTGGCATCAAATTCAGAATAAGCATATATTTTCGATTAAATAGATAGGGTAAAACATAAAACATATTGCCTTTGTATTGTTTTCAACTTGATTTTTCTTGAAAAAGGAAAGAAAATTATCACATTGTTTTATATATGTTTTACATAACGTCACAACTTTTTCGGAATTGGGGTTGTAGCTTGAAAGGCTCAAGTATTGCATCTTATTTCAAGAAATCTTACCTTAAGGGATTTTTCTTTTTTTCTTTACTTATTACAAGTAAAATACACCTTGTTTGCTTTGTTTTTTAAAAGCCTTTTCTTGATTTCTTCTAGTTTAGGTGAGGGTATTATAGTTTTGGCCGTGTCCGGACTGCCATACTAGCGTCCTACATCCTACATACTCACCATCTATATACTACATACTGTCTACTCAAAGATCGATTGTGTATGCGAGGTGCGTCGAAACGTTTTCAGTTGAAGTATACTCAAGCCATGAAGAATTTCTTCTTCTTCTTATAAGATTCAGGCCGTTTAGACGCTGTTTAGCCTATAACCGCCCTCTACAGGTTATAGGCTATTGAACTCGATTTTTACAGTCCTGTGTTCATCATCTGTGTTTTAGACCTCTTGTTTTATAATTGTGTTTTTTTGAGGCGGAGTATCCCTCCGACGCTCTCTGTCCGGCTCATCACAGCACTCAGCTGTCTGTGAGTTGAGCTGGACGAGCTGCGGTGTATGGAACAGAACAGCGATCTGTTCTGATCTCTCTCCACTATCAGACTCACATCACTCATTTCACTTAGTAACTCTAATGTTGTTAGGTATTTATCTTCATCTCTTATCTATTGTGAGAGTTTATGAATGACTGCACGTACAGCTGTCAGATCGCGGACCCCAAACAATGTCGTTGCCTAGCAACTTGCTCGAAAATATTTCATTTTCCTGGGCAGGTAGAATTGACCCAGTGCATTGTGGGGCGGTTGAGTAGGAAAAGTATACAATCGATTCATACCCAAAATCTTCCCGGAAGTTAGTACTCATCCGGGAATTTCTCGCATACCCAAACTCGCATACCCAACCGTCACATACTCAAATTGAAGTCAAAATGAGTATGAGTAGGACGTTAGTACGGCAGTCCGGACACGGCCATAGTCTGTTCTTGCCTTGACTACCTCTGAAGCTGTGCCACAATATATGATGGTAGGATGTATGTTAGTTTCTGAGTGAAATGTCTCACTCTGCGTTTCCATGGGACAACTGGATTGGATTAAGACATATACCAAACTTGCCACTCGAACGGACCGCATCACTTGCCTGAGTATACATGGCCTTTCAAATATTCGATAAATGGCCGGAGCATGGCCGACTCCGCTACGCTAGGTGGCGCTGTAGCCCTTTCAACAAGTGGTTATAGAGCCACGTCAGGTTTCTTTCCGGCATCAACCCTACTATTTACCCGTCCTATATCAAATCTGCCCTTCATCTCCAAAATCCGGGAAAAGACAGTTGCCTCCCAACTCCATTTTCACCTATCTGACATCTATCTGATTACCTTTACGAACAGTTCCAGTCCGGATTCCGCCCACTCCATAGCACTGAAACAGCACTTATAAAGATCACCAACGACCTCCTTATGGCAGCTGATTCTGGACTACTCACCATCCTCATCCTCCTGGACCTGAGTGCAGCCTTTGATACCATCTGTCACACCACGCTCCTCAACAGACTATCCTCCATTGGCATCACCGACACTTCGTTTGACTGGTTCTCTTCTTATCTTTCTGGCCGTACTCAATTTGTCCAACTAAAGTCTTTTAAATCCATCCCCTCCCCGTCACCTCAGGTGTTCCCCAGGGCTCTGTCCTGGGGCCCCTACTCTTCATCATTTACCTCCTTCCCCTCGGCAATATCTTCTGCAAATTTGACATTCATTTCCACTGCTATGCTGATGACACCCAGCTCTACCTCTCCACCAAGCCCTCGTCCACTCTCCCGCCCACTTCCCTTACTGATTGCATCTCTGAAATAAAAACCTGGCTCACCTGCAACTTTCTCAAACTTAACAGCAATAAAACAGAAGTTCTCCTCATCGGCACCAAATTAACCCAGACAAAAACCTGACAGCTTTTCCATCACTATCGATAACACTTCAGTCTCCCCCTCCCCTAAGGGTTAAGAGTCTGGGTGTCATCCTCGACAGCACACTATCATTCCAAGCTCACATTAATAACATCACCAGGTCTGCCTATTACCATCTACGCCACATCAACAGCCTCCGCCCATCCCTTACACCCCATAGCACAACCATCCTTGTTCACACCCTGGTCACTTCCCGCATCAATTACTGTAACTCCCTCCTCTTTGGTCTCCCCCTCAAGTCCATCCGCAAACTCCAACTGGTCCAGAACTCTGCTGCTCGCATCATCACCAGAACCCCCTCCATTAATCACATCACTCCTGTCCTTCAGCAGCTTCACTGGCTCCCGGTCAAAACCCGCATCGATTTCAAGATTCTGCTCCTCACCTTCAAGGCCCTCCACAACCTCGTCCCCCCATACATCTGTGAACTTCTGCACACCAACACACCCACCCGCACTCTCCGGCCCTCCTCTTCCATTCAACTAACTGTACCACCCGCCCGCCTGGTCTGCCCCCCACCTCTGGAACACACTCCCATCTGACATCCGTAACTCTGACACTCTCTCCACTTTTAAGTCCCGTCTAAAAACACATCTTTTTAAACTGACATATTCAATCTAGTTTATTGTCTCCCACCCATTTCACCACACTTGTGAAAATTGTTTCAATGTATCTTTTTCTTGTGTTTTTTATGATTGTTGATTTTGTTTTTTAAACACTGCCCTGTAAGGTGACCTTGAGTGCTATGAAAGGCGAACTCAAATAAAACGAATTATTATTATTATTATTATTATTATTATTATTATTATTATTATTATTATTATTATTATTATTATTATTATTATTATCATTTATTACGTCGGGTCCGTCCACTTCCTTGTGAAATCCCCGACAGGGAACTCTAGAGCATGCGCAGAACGCAAACTCTGATGTGCGATCCTGTATACATGCGGGTAGAATGCAGACTATGAACGAGTGTTATAGTCTGGTGTTCTTATCCGACTTTGCTTGTCCGTTAATGTGCCGATTTGTGTGTGAAATAGATCGGATAAATCGGCCTTTTACAAGTCCTGTTGAAGTCTTATTTGTTTATTTACCTGATTATGAGTCTGCATGTAACCGCACTGACTGTCGTGTCGCTGAGTGCTTTGTCCATTAATAACCTGTGATAGTGTGTGAGTGTTGCTTCTGCCTTAAAGGTGCACTGTGTAGTCTGTCAGAACAGACTTCGTATGAATTCAATATAATATTCATAAGTGTGTTTTAATTAGTTTATAATTGCTTGAAAATAAAATGTGTTGTTTATTTTATTTCATTAGAATTAACCTTTTATAGGGGCGCTCCGGTGGCGTAGTGGATAGAGCGCGTACCATATTGGCTCCGGCCTTCGTTGCAGTGGTCGCAGGTTCAAATCTGACCCGTGGACCTTTACTGCAGGTCATCCCCCTCTCTCTCTGTCTCCCCATTTCAACTCTGTACTGTCTAATAAAGCTTGAAAATGCCAAAAAATAATCTAAAAAATTAAAAATTAACCTTTTATATGCGTTTTAATACTGTATATAGTGGCTGTCCAGGGGAAATGCATCTGTTGCTAGACCAAGAAGTACTACAGAATAAATAACTAAATGCATCTTCACCTCATCACTTCATATTATGGAAAGACTTGAGGCAGTGGTGGATGATGCCATCTTTATTAACTAGTTTCTTGTCCTTGAAGGCCAACTTAGCTTCTGTTACTAATGGTAAGGGAGGGGTTACCAAAGAAGCGTCAAAGGTTACCACTTGATGCCTCTAAATATGCTGATATTACACACTGCACATTTAATGGGCAAAAAGTCTTGGTCCTCCCAGTCTCTATTATGGTGAAGACATGGTTATGATCCATATACTTTGTCATGGCGTGAATTCTTCGAGACTTGTTCGTCACTGGACAGATGAAAGCTTTGCATATACCTCCCGGGTTTAATCACACTTTATTTTTTTATTTAAAAAAAAATGTTTTGGGACATTTTCAATGCTTAATTGATAATGTGGAGAGACAGAGATGAAACGGGGTAGAAAGGGGAGAGAACGACCCGGGTCTGCTATGATACTGCCTCTATGGGGGGGGGGGTGGCTCTTAACACTACACCATGAGTGCCGCTGGCTCGATCACACTTTATCGACGTGCATAAAAAAGGGCAATGTCATGGGTGTGATTGACAGGTCCCTCAGTGGTTATAGTCAGAGATTCTAAATCAACAGTCATCCAGTACAAATGTAAGATATATGTGCAACATTTGTATGTTCAACAAAGGGAATCAGCCAACTCGCACAAAAGACTTTCAAACTCCTTCTCTCGTACTGATCAACACGGGAAAATAGTCGAATTATAAAAAATAAAAAACACCAATAGCCAGTCTGTAAGGAGGTTTGATGATAGTCTTTTTAATGCTGGTGAGTTAATTCTCTTGGAAAGGGGGCTTATACAGTAGGATTAATTTTTCTTAAATGTCATGGTCAGAAGAGTGTGTGTGTGTGTGTGTGTGTGTGTGTGTGTGTGTGTGTGTGTGTGTGTGTGTGTGTTTGTGTGTGCATGGCCCAAATTGGTCCCTTGGTGACAGCCCACACAGACAGACAGTGATTGTGGTTGGCTTGAGATGATGTATCAATGCAGCAGGAAAAGACTTCTTCATCCCAGAACAATACAGGCCCGCTCAGGGGACGGGGGGGGGAATACATCCCTTTACAAGATAAAATTACTTCCACCCCACCCCCAGAAAAGTCAGAAAAATGATGGGAATAATACACCATTCAGCGACTGGGCATGTTTTATTATGCTTTTTTCTCTTCCACATATACCCTTACTGCTGACCAGTGCACAAAACCCAGGTATCCTAATGTTTAAGAAATAACAGCATTATTGGTTTACCTATTGAATCGGGCTGCAAGCAATGCAACTTGTAACAGATAAGGACCTGATGGAATCTGTCTTTGCTCTATCGGTAGCCAAACTGCTCTCTGTATGATGGAATAGAAGGGAACCACATTGACAATTCAAATGGAACAGCGCTTTTTCCTAGGCAATTCACCCAGTAATCTACATGCTTTTCCCTAGCCCCGGCTAGATTGTGTTTTATACACAAAAGGGATTTTTTTTTTCACCAAGTGGCCAATCACATTCACTAACACTCACTATCTAATACAGTCCAGAAGATTTACAAGTGCATCCTTTTAATAACTTTTTCATTATTGTCCATGAATAAATAATGAAGTGGATATCTAAGTAGGATCCTCGATGCCACTGGAACATTGGAATCACTATCGAGAGAGATTTATTTTTTAAAAACATCAATGCATTCCTTGGATTTTTACAGGCATGACCAAATTACACTGGAAGCTATGTTTTTCTGTGCATTTTACCATGGTTACTTTACACTCCTAACTATCGTTTTTTTTTCTTTTTAAGTCCAGACACTGCAGGTGAGTAGGGTTACCTTTTCATTCACAGAAATCATCATGAAACTTTGCCAGTTGATTACTTTTGTTAAAACTAATTTATTATTTTTTCTATTACAAGGTGTTCACAGAGCAGATTTGGGAAACAGCTCTTTTCATTTTATAAATCAGAAAATAGACTTTGTAAAGATAAAAAAAAATTTTAGCATGAAAATGTATCATATCAGACAATGAACAGCATGTGAACACATTCTTCTGTATTAACCTTCAGAATAGTGCTAAGAATGACTATGGAAAGTTTAGTTGATGTAAAGCCCAGTTCAGGCCAAAGATTCGCCTTGCAACTGCTTGCAACTGCAACTCCTTGCGACGAGACCGCCGAAACGTTCTAAAACTGGACCTTCCGATTTGACATGTTGAATCTTCTGCGATGCCTTGCAACGGCTTGCAACGCGCTGCAACGAGTAGTTCACACTGCTGCGATTTATCCCCCGCGAGGTTCTAAAACCGTCTCGTCGCAAGCAGTTGCAAGGCGAATCTTTGGTCTGAACTGGGCTTAAGTGTGTTTCGAAGTTGAGATTTGTGGTTTGGGGTAAAAAAAAAAACTAACTTTGAGATAATGTCTCTTAAAGATGGTTTTAGTCAAATAAACAATTACATGTACATTTTGGACCTTTGATTTATATTGTACTAGTATGAAAGAAGACCTGTTGAGGAAGCTAAATAGACAAATCTCAAAATTAGTGTCTCGCCTTAAAGGTGCTGTAAGCGGAATGGTTCTTTTAGCTAACTTCCTGTCAGTTACTGCAGTTAGCAGTCCAGTCGCTCGTCCCTATGTCACCACATTAATGCACCGCGGTCTCCAAGCAGCGAGTTATCTAGCATCATCTCAGATCCATAAGTGTGATAAAAACCATCAAAACAGACATTGGGAAGGATTTTTACCTGCTCCACCATTGTAGGCGCATACACATTCACCCATCTGTTGCGCTGGCGTGCACCAGCAGTGAGACCATGGAGTGTATATATTATTTATGAGTGAGACGAGTGTCGGTTTGTGGCGTTCTCTCTTCTGATTGAATAAAAATTTCGGGATACTACAATAAGTTTATTTGCCGATTACATGCAAAGCAGCTGAGAGAGATCGACTTTATGAAACGCGCACATTATGTAAGTGATCACTGTATGAATATTGAGCGATTTAACACTTATATTAACATAAATAAACCACTTACTTCACCTTTAATCACTATCCGATAAGGTTGATCTTTTAAAAAGTCACTTCATGCCTTGTATACATATGACTGACCAATTACACTGGAAGCCATGTATTACTGTGCAACTTTAACAGATTTAACCCTTTATGGTCACTTGACACTTTTTTACTTTTTTTAAATGTAACATATAACAAATCCCATATTTCTCCACCTGGCTGTATACATATGTGATATGTCAATATGCCTCCCCCCATAGTTTTTAAATCAGTAACTCCCACGGCACGCAGCATTAAACATATACAATAAATGAACAAGAAGCAGTGCACCCCTTAACACACATAATTTGTTTTTTCTGCGCTTGCCATAAGGATAACACCGACCCCTTCAGCCCTGGAGGAAGGTCCCCCGATAGCCTCATTCATGAATCTTTTAGGTCCATGTGAGTCTAGTAGTTCAAAGTTCCTGTGAACCAAATAAATAATAAGCTCCCTGATTAGTGCGGTTAAAAATTCCCCTGGCCCAAAAGGCTTGCTGGTCGAACCCTGGACCATTTACATGCTGGGAGGCTGCTGAGGAGCCGTCTCTAGCTGGAGGGGATGAACACAACACAACCTGACTGATCATCTGCTGAAGGCCTCATCAGGAAGTGAGCCCTAGAATTACACAGGTCCACTATAATTCAATACTATCCCATTCCGATATCTGGGTTTTGGATTTCAGCCGATTACCGATATTGTAAGATTTTTATTTTTTAAGATTTTTTCTTTTGCATTTTTATGCTTTATTGATAGTGTAGAGACAGAGTTGAAATGGGGCAGAGAGGGGAGTGACATGCAGAGAACGACCGCGGGCTGGAATGCTAGCCGAGGCCCATGGGGGGGACACCTTACCAACTGAGCTAGAGGCGCCCCCTTGATATTGTAAGATTTCATAATTATAATACATTTCGGTAACACTTCACAATAAGGGTACATTCATTTACTGATAGTCAAAGCTTACTTGCTATTAAAGGTTAGTTAATGCAACTGTTAATG
This sequence comes from Hyperoplus immaculatus, assembly GCA_949357725.1. Classification (NCBI taxonomy): domain Eukaryota; kingdom Metazoa; phylum Chordata; class Actinopteri; order Uranoscopiformes; family Ammodytidae; genus Hyperoplus; species Hyperoplus immaculatus. Next base: position 19,763,541 of record OX442370.1, read on the forward strand.
TTTAGTTATTTACGGTTGTTTATTTGCTGGTTAAGTATTAACTACACTCAACAAAAATATAAACGCAACACTTTTGTTTTTGCTCCCATTTTTCATGAGATGGACTTAAAGATCTAAAATTCATTCCAGATACACAATATTACCATTTCTCTCAAACATTGTTCACAAATCTGTCTAAATGTGTGATAGTGAGCACTTCTGCTTTGCTGAGATAATCCATCCCACCTCACAGGTGTGCCACATCAAGATGCTGATCTGACATCATGATTAGTGCACAGGTGTGCCTTAGACTGGAGGTGAACCTGCTGGATGTGGAGGTCCTGGGCTGGTGTGGTTACACGTGGTCTGCGGTTGTGAGGCCGGTTGGATGTACTGCCATATTCTCTGAAACGCCTTTGGAGACGGCTTATGGTGGAGAAATGAACATTCAATGCACGAGCAACAGATCTGGTTGACATTCCTGCTGTCAGCATGCCAATTGCATGCTCCCTCAATGCTTGTGGCATCTGTGGCATTTTGCTGTGAGACAAAACTGCACATTTCAGGGTGGCCTTTTATTGTGGACAGTCTAAGGCACACCTGTGCACTAATCATGATGTCAGATCAGCATTTTGATGTGGCACACCTGTGAGGTGGGATGGATTATCTCAGCAAAGCAGAAGTGCTCACTATCACACATTTAGATTTGTGAACAATGTTTGAGAGAAATGGTAATATTGTGTATCTGGAATGAATTTTAGATCTTTAAGTCCATCTCATGAAAAATGGGAGCAAAAACAAAAGTGTTGCATTTATATTTTTGTTGAGTGTATATATATATATATATATATATATATATATATAGGGGAGAACGGGGGAATCTGAGGCATCGGGTAATGTGAGCCACCCCCTGTATCTAGGCAACGGAAAACATTTGTGGTCATGTGAGATATATGTTTTCATGCCCCTCTCATTTCCCCATGGCCCTGAAAGAGAGGATCTCATGGTGCTGTGGTGAGCATGTGTTTTTCACCAAAATAGGTATTTTGCATGTAAAAGTTAATTTTTCTTGCTGTCAACTTAATCAACTGTTGTGCCAAAGCAAATGTATTCACATAGAAAAACTTCTATCATACGTGTTGATGAACTACCAACATATGAAACCATGTGATGATGATAACTGAAGATTAGTCTGAAATGCTAAGAGAGGTAGTTTTTTCTCAAATTGTGGTGGTGGGGGAAAGTGAGCTACTGTCTCACTTTCCCCCACCATGAGGCACAAGTTAAGTTTAGTCTTAAACATATTTTAATGTAATATTACATAACATATGTTTTATTTTAATGTCATACACATTGTAGAAAAGCCATCATGCCAAGGAAATACACCAGGAAGACGACCTGGGGCAACCACTCGGAAAGAGCACCTTCTCATCTTTCCCTGTAACCTTCAGGGCTGGAATGTAGAGTAAGCCTAGTTGTAGAGTATGACAGGCTGATGTTATAATCCAGTTGGGTCTTCTCCTGTGTTCTGAGTCCCAGGCTGTTCTCGCTGGTTCAGATTTTCCTATGCTTTGACCCCCAGACACAAACTGGCTCTAAGGGTCCTGTGTTCTGACCCCCAGACTGTGTTCTAATCTAACTGGTTCTATCTTTCATTTGAATCTTATCAAAACCTTTTGAATTATAATATGTTGTATTTGATTTTGTTCAGAGTTACTTTCAAGTGTTTAGAAAATTTGCTTTGCTTAATTGACCAAACCCCATCATTCTTTTACTAGTCCAACATTAGTTCTGGAATGTGTGGCTAGCTTTCAGGATTCTAACTGTTACAATATGTGTTGTTATAGTAGTTTCAGAGTGGAAAAAGTAAGTGGTTCACTTTACCCCCTTGATTTTTCTGGTCTGTATATATATATATATATATATATATATATATATATTCATAATCATATTATCATATTGTATTGATAATAATAATCATAATAATAATGAAGAAAAGAAGACAAAAGTAAATAAAAATGGTTGTGGGTACAAAAAAAATCATAAAAAGATGTATGGGTTGAATCTGATGAAATAAGTTCAACTTTCTTTCAAAATATCAGGTATTTCATGGAAATAACATAATCCAACATGGCCGCCGCCATATGACGTCATAATATGCAAATCAGATGGGAGAATTTACTCCCTAGATAAACTTTAGGTCATTCTCAATACTTGTCTCATTTACACTTTGTCTCTATCTCAAACCACTTTCAATCCAGAGCCTTCTGAAATTTTGGTGTCAATATCTAGTATTTTTTTTAATAAAACCCGGCGCCTAAAGGGTTAAAGAGATCCTATTGTACTACTTTTCTGGTCTTAATTTCTTGTTAAAAACTGCTACAGAGCAACCTGACAAGAATCACATCACAAAAAACTATGTAGATTTTCGGGACACTCTTCCTCTTACCCTAGCGAGCACAGCAGTCTCTCTCTACACACTGCTTTGAGCTTCTCCGCCCCTCCCCCCCTGCTGCAAACCCCACTCCGTTGTGATTGGTTACCTTCCTTCCAGCAGCGGGAGATTTTCAGGAAGGTGCGGGGGCATGCAGCCGGAGCTTGCCTGAGCAGCATTACCATACATGGAAACATGACAGAAACGACCCGAGCGTGACAGAAACGACCCAGAAATTTGAACAAGTTCGGCTCGACCGGCTGCCATAGTTTTTAGTGCTCTGCACAGCCACCCCAGACGGTCAGCAGGGAATACGTCGAAATGCATGTATGTAATTATTTGATACTCTGGTATGGTTAAACATGACTATAAATCATTATAACAACGTTTATAGGTCATAAAAGTCGAAAAGTATCATAGGTCCGCTTTAACTAATGCTTAGTTAAGCATTAGCTAAGCATAACTGTTAGTAATGGCTTAGTTCATTCTAATTAAGCCTTAACTAAGCATTAACTAACAGTTAATTCATGTACCCTGATTGTAAAGTGTGACCTACATGTATTTGTTGGTAGTGATGTTATGTGTGAGGTAAGGAAGCCTTAAAGAGGACCTATGATGCTTTTTGACTTTTATGACCTATAAACGTTGTTATGATGATTCATAGTCATGCTTAACCATACTAAATTATCAAATAATGACTTACATGCATTTCGACATATTCCCTGCTGACCGTCTGGGGTGTCTGTGCAGAGCACTAAACACTATTCTAGCCAGTCGAGAAGTCACGTGTTCAAAGCGGTCTACCCTTTCATAATTTGTGACGTCGCATAAAACTTTGTGACGTCTCCACGCGGATGTTTCAATGTATGGTAATGCTGTCACTTCCCTGTTCGCGTCTGCCTCGCGTCTGCCTCGCGCCCTTATAGGTCCATGCTCGCGCTTCCCGCCACTGAAAGTGTTCCGGAAGGAAGGTAACCAATCACAACGGAGTGGGGTTTGCAGGAGGGGGGAGAGGGGAGCGGAGATGGCCGAAGCACAGGCGGAGGGAGCCGAAGCACACACACTCAAGTGTTGACAGGATGTGCTGGATCGCCAAAATAAGAGAAAGAGCTTCCCGAAAATCTACATAGTTTTTTGTGATGTGATTCGTGTCAGGTTGCTCTATAGCAGTGTAAAACAAGAAATTATGACCAGAAAAGTAGCATAATAGGTCCTCTTTAAGCAAACACAGCAATTCTAATTTAAAAGAGCAAACAATATACAAAAAGCAGAACGGTTTATCTGAACTGCTTTGAACGGTTTCAATACTGAAGAGCATCAGAACGCAAAATGGCTACGTTCAGGGGCAGCAGGGATGTGAGGGAGGAGGTGACAGTCATCTGCATTGTGTAGCTCATGTATAGTGTTAGTTTTCTTGTTAAGTTAAGTTACTTTATTGTCTTTGTCTTTCCGCATATCCCCTCTCAAGTTACCACACTCCAGAGGGGGTCAGAGCGCAGGGTCAGCCGTAGTACAGCGCCCCTGGAGCAGTTTGGGGTTAAGTGTATTGCTCAAGGACACAATGGTAGGGATGGTGGGCACCATAGAAGTAATACCAGCCCTCACTGGTTTTACAACTAACACCCTCCTGTCCGGTGCTGGGGATCGAACCAGCGAACTTATGGTTACTGGTCGCCCACCTTTCCTCTAGGCCTTGGTGAAGGCTTGCAGACGGTGGAGTTGGAAAGGGTTGTCATCTGGGCATTACTAAAGTTTGATCCCATCGTCATTGGCTTGGAGGGACGCACGATAATGCCACTCTTAATGAGATGACTGGCTGCATTATATATTGTATTTTCAGGGATAACAGGTTAAAGGCGTACTAGATCATCTCTAGCGAACGCCTGGGGAATGTTTGTTTCCACTAACCGCCGCAATAGTTGAGGCTCAGAGCGAGTGGTTGGCTCGTTTCGCCGAAGCGTCAATCCACAACGTTGTGGACATGGTCAGTATAAACCAAGCCCCAACCACAGCGAGTTCTACCAGCATCCAATGCGGAAGTGACACACATTGCAGTAACTTGCAGTAACGGTGGCCACTAGGGGCCGGTTTCAAAACAGAGCAATTTTTCCTTGACTCCAATGTTAAATATGCCGTTTTCACAGCATTATTAAACCTATTTAAGGCCTGGACCAAAAAAACATTGTAGTGTATGTTTAGTTCATATCTCCATGACAACACTGAGGGGGGTGAATATGATAAAAAAAAAGGTCCACATTAAATCGCTCAGAATGCATTTAATAACCAGACATGCTATTTATGACTTGATGTATGGTTTTGATACTTGCGGTAAAAGTGGCTCTTTGTCCTATTTGGCTGCACTATTAGCTTTGAGACTCTGGTTTGGACTCCAGCAGCTCCTGAGGTATAAACGTGTCTATTTATCTGCCAAATGCTCCACTATGTTCACCATCTAGTCATTGACTGTCTGTGTGTGCTGTTCTGAGGCAGGTAGTGTGCACTGGGTTTATCAGAGCTTTGTGTCAGCTGAATGGATGTGGTCTAGACCTGCTGTATGGACTCAACACATTCCAACTGCAGGTTAATACAACTCTATCTCACCATGTTGTGGATAACAGACTTCCATATATAATAGTACATGTTGGTGGAGGTGCTGTTAAGCATGAAATGAGTACATTGGTTGCGTATGGACATAGAATGGTTACTCCTCATTACTTACATGAACTTGTTGTCCAGACACATAATGTGCAAGATGGATAAGCCTATAGCACATAGCAAAAAATAGGCAAAGAGCAGTATGAGTCATCATGAGATAATATACGTTGTTCTAGTTTGTGCTTTGTGTAATGCACATCATTTATGGCATCTCCCTGCATAGCATTGAGGCTGATGCAGTGATCCAGTGAAATATTTTGTTACCTTATTAATGTCTGTAGTGTGTAGCCCTGAACAGATGTTATTGTTAATGTTTAAGCAGTGCCCAACTTAAAACACATCTTATATGTTCCCACAGTTGACATATAAGTTATAAGTTACAGCAGCCTAAAAATGTTTGATTTTTTGTGTGGCAGCAGATAAAAAAAAGGTGCATGTGGACGCACAGCTCCACTGACAGCTTTGAGAACAAGGAAATACAGTAGGAACCTCTGCACTTATTACACTGGTTATATAATCAACGTATAATATAATAAATATCCGGCGTCGACCATTGTGGGCATTTATTATTCGCAGCCTGGCAGGAAAAATGCTTTAAACATAAGCTTTTTGTGGACAGTGTACTGTTAAGATTTGACCCCACATTTTAGTAGAGACCGGGGATAGTAGGCACACTTTTTACTCTAGTGAGAATTGCTCATCACTTAAACATCTTTCAATAGTTATTCCTACATTACATTAAAGCTAAGGTGTTGGCTTGAAATGTGTACACCTCACTTTTTCTAACTTATTGTAATAAAGAAGAAATTAATCATCAAAGACACCCTTACACATTGTGACAACCAACCCCATCAAGGGGTTGTTGTCACACTATGGGGTTGTTTGTCACAATGTTATCTTAATGGGAAAAATCTTAAAAAGAAGGCAAGAAAGCAGAACTAAAATTTTTAAGTTTAATTTCATAGTCAAGGTGAAAAATAGGCCTACATAACTTTATGCATCTTAACACAAAATGAGCAAGGAAAACACAATCAGGAAATCCATATTGAGACCAGCCTATGTAACAACATAAAGAACAAAACAAATAGGTCTAACAATAATAGCCTACTCAACTAGGCTACACACATCTTCTGTTTCTTCTTCCCCAGCCGGTGTGGAGTGCACTGGGGTGCAGTAGCCTTGGCAACTGGTCTAGTTTGGGATGCACTGGGTCGTTTTGATTTTGTTCCCCTTTTTCTCTATTGCATGCTTGCTGCCTTTTCCTGCTCTATTCTCTCCTTCTCTGGGGTGTCAGTGAGGATACAGTTTATTTCAAAGGTTTTTTTATTAAATGTTAGTAACAAAGAAATTGTAGCAAAATGATTACAAATTTTTTCCCCTTTTTTTCCCGAACATACCCCACCCACATCCCACCCTCACTCCCTGTGAGGATACAGTTTGACGTTTTCTTTTGTTATTGGGTTCCTTTTCTGGCTGCAGGCTTTGGATAACATGTGACAACCAACGCCCCAAAAAATTTGACGACCAACCCCAACTGGAATTTCTTGCTAGCATCAAGGCCAACAACCATCTGACAACTAATTAGCTTGCTGACAACAATCTAAACTATAGCTTACCCTTCACACTTTTTTAGGGTAACAAGTGTTTTGTTATAAACCCATTGTGTAAAAGCCTAGAAGAAAAATACTGAGGAGCTAAATATTTTCAATTTGACATGAAAAACACAAACAGTCCTCTCACCTCAAATTCAGCGGTCTAACTCCAAGGAAGACTATGTAGTAATTCCTCACACGGAGGCACCATTTATGTAGTAATTCCTCACAAGGGAAGCAACAGTTATGTAGCGGTCACAAGTTCAGATTAATTTAGCTATTAGAAATTATCTGAAGATTAATAATACCGTAATCATTTATTAAAGTTCAAAGTCGGGGCACCAGCTCTCCATTTAGGAGTGCAAAATAGCAAAAATTTCTCGTTTTATCAATGGTTTAAAATTAATGTTGATTAAGTCTAGTGATCAGTTAAAATAAATATAATAAAACCTAGTTTAATTATCACTATAAAATCTAATAATAAATCAATTATTAATGAGCTTACAAATCTGATAATATATCCACATGACTGAAGGTTCATGAATTCTTGACGTGCAGAGGTTGACATACCACAAAATATTCACACAAATGAATGACAGAAACTTCTATTTACAAAAAGAAAATGCATGTAATTTATTAACAGAATGTAAATAAAATCAACACATTTAAAATCACTAAAACTAAGCACACAGTGTGAGTGTGTGGGTGTGTGTGTCTGTAGGTGCAGGTATTTGGATGCAAATTAGCTTTCGAGTGTGTGTGTGTGAGTTTGGAGGTGTGAAAAGCCCTTGTTCTGTGGTCACTGATGAGCAGGACAAAAGGGAAGGGGGAGACCTAAGACCTCTGTGCCTCCAATAAAGTTTCAGTATCAAAGTATGTAAACCCAATTACAAAACAACAATGAATAGTTCATTTGATTTTCAAATCAGTAAATATACATTTCCAAGTTAACAGTCTTTTAGGCCATGTGTTCTGGCTAAGCTAAGCTAACTGCCCAGTAGTTCATACGATACCAGATGATGATACACCGCGTTTGTTGCAGTGTGAGAGGTTCTGGATCCTTTGGCATGAAAAAGGGTTTTTGCTTCGCGGGTCGGTCTTGATGCAGTTCGGATGAACTGGTGCTCTCTTGATCTTCAGTAGCAGCGTGCTAACTGGCGTTGTTGTCTCTGGGCTACGGTTGTAGCTCTTAACTTTGTAGTTCTTCTTCCTCTTCGTCTGGCCTTGGTGCCAGCTTGGTTCATCCAGTGGTTCTCCTGGTTCCTCTTTGGTTGCTTGGAGCAACAGGTTGGATCCTTGTCCCTCTTTGGTTAAGAGGGCCTTCACGGCTGTTTGGACAGGCCGTGCTGTAGGGTTTGGGGGGCGCATCCTGGCTGGGCTGGCTAGGTGCGAACCCAAGACAATGGCCTTGCTTCAGGCAGAGAAAGGTGTGAAACACAGACAATGCCTCGGCTCACGGCAGAGGAATGTGTGGGGGTTTTGACACCAACATTTTGCTGTAGAGTCAGAACCAAAGTAATTCACTTTAGAGTCAAAAGTCTTAATGAATGAATGAATCCATGTACATATTCACTACACTATGTAGGTGACCTCTGATCCCAATTCTGGATATTTACATACCAACATTTACCAGACAGCGCATTCTGGTTCCGAGATATAACGATTGTGACAACCAACCCGTGTGACATATAACCCTGTTCTCCCCTACTCCTCCTTTCTCCCTTGGTCACCCCACCATAGCCCCCTTGGTCACCCCACCATAGCTCCACCCTAACCCGCATACCATGGGAGGACATGTTCTTGGACAATTTCACTGAAGGGACAGCAGTAATTTATTCTGCCGTTAGTATGCTGTCACAGGGGGAGATATTCAGCAGTGGATGTTTGTTTGCTGTGTTCCTTCCAAGCACATATGCATTTAAAATAAACCTCCAACACACACGCATGCACACACACGCATGCACACACACACACACACACACACACACACACACACACACACACACACACACACACACACACACACACACACACACACACATTCACACTCCTCCTATTTTATATTTAACTTCAACCTGTCAATTAAAGAGTGAGAGGGCAACTAAGAAAAAAAGGAAAAGAAAAGCGGGGGGAGAGAGCGGGAGACAGCGAGAAGCACAGAACTAATTAGGCAACTGTGTAATTTTAATTAGCTGTTTTGATAATTAAACTAATGAGTTCCCCTGTGTTTCCTCAACGTGCTTCTGCCGACTGGAGGATTTCTCTCTCTTTCTTTATTTATATCAAGGCTTCAAGAGCTTTCACTCCCGTCGGTTAATTAGTACACTTTCAGCATCAAGAAAAGCTTTATTGATAGGCCTTAATTTGCAGTTGAAATGAGAAAATCTGCTGTCAATAATTCGGATAATTGCCCCTAGCCGTTTGATTTCGCAGAGAACAAAAGTACAAAAAGCAAAGCAAGCTCCACCGGCTTCGACGCATCCAACAAATCCCCCACGGAGGGTCTCTTCCCCCTGAATGCTTAGGCTCCGTGATCTACATATCACCAAATCAGCTCGCTTCCCTCCCCTCCTGCCTAGGCTAGCCTCTCCCTCTGCTTGACCCTGCTAACTAGAATGAGAATCCATGCTAAATAAGGCAAAGATTGACCCAACACACACACACACACACACACACACACACACCCTCTCTCTTTCTCCCATGCAAAAGCACGCTCCCAAAACGCATCCTTAAAACACCACCCACAGCCCTGTGATTCTTCCTCCTCTCTTGCTCCTATAACTTTTAAGTGTCCTGCATAGGCGCGCTAATTATAAAAGAAAGCAGGGGAGGGAGGAAAGAAGGAGAAGAAGAAAAAAATAGAAGGGGAAAGTTAGTGCTTTGCTTTGTAGCTAATTAGTGTCCTTGGGTTTTTAAATGAGCTACGCGTTGTGCAACCTCGTAGCTCCCGCGGCCCCGCGCTCGTGTTTGTGAATTGAATAATTGATTCTCCTCTCTAACTAATCAGAGAGCGACATAATGAGCCAGTTTAATTAAATGAAGGGATCTAACCTGGCGAACACTGGGAAAATATTTGCTCGTTTACGGTTAATCAGGAATAACACAGAGAGAGAGTGGGGGGAGGGAGCGTGGGATGTGGGATGGAAAGAAATATTATATTGGCTTTGTGTGTGTGTGTGTGTGTGTGTGTGTGGGTAGGTGTGTGTGTGTGTGTGTATTGCTGGGTAAACTTAGTGGCATCTAAGGGGCACTTTACACGACCACACGAAACGGTGCAAACGCGGAAAAATTCCCGCGGTTGCACTATATCATTTACAGGAAAACAGCAAACGCAGGCATGAAACCGCAGGTTTTTGAGATCACCTCCCAGGGAGGATTTTTTGGAAAACTTAACGGTTTTGGTTTCCTGTAAACACCGAAACCATTTCCCCTGATAACGCTGACGTCACGGCTCCACCCTCACACATGCGTAGTCTATAACATTTGCTGTCAAAATACCCACAACACAAGCGAGTTATAAAGTTAGAAGACAACATGAACGGTGTCTCCACGGCACCATCACTGTGATCAGCGGAGAGTGACGTGCAGGGCTAAAATATAGCCTAACACTCGCCAATTTAGTCTAAGCGATTAGTAAGTTATTGAGACCACCGGCCACTTTGTCTGGGGAAAGATTTGTGCTCTGCCGGTTTTTCTAGCCAAATAAACGTGTGTAGCTTCTATGCCAGGGCAGGGACACGACTCTCTCTACATTAAAAAACACTATCCATAGTTCAGCGCGCAGCGGTTAAGTTACTGTTCAACAAAAGGAGCATTAAGGCTACGGCTTCACAGTAAAAGCATTTCACTGGCTAAACATTAATAGCATTTCACTGGACACACGTGAGTTGACTTTTATTTTGAAGTACGCCTAACAGGAAGGTATCCGCTCACGAAGCCCCTTCACTATCAGCAAGTCTTCTGTTTTTACGAGTTCAATGCGGTGAAATAAGAGGACAGAAAGCTTGTCTTTTACAATATTTGTAACCCCAACCTTACACCAACCGCTTTATGAACGTTAGTGGCATTAATTTTCGGTTACAGTAAGGTTTTATGCATCAAATTGTACCGGAATAGCTATCTACTAGGCTGTGTCACCGCTGACTATTGGCTTGGCATGGCTGCTACACTGCTACTACAGCGATTTCGGCCCGTTTCCTCTGAAAACATGTGCACGGGTGAAGATGTCAGATAAATTGTGTCTGAACGGGGTTTTTTTTTAAACCAAAAACTGGAAAACTGTCACGTTTTCACAGTGTAAAGTGCCCCTAAACAGCAAGAGAATTGTGCTGTATTGGTCCTTGCCAGCATTGACCCTGACGTAATTAGGGGGCCAAGCCCGAGTAGGGCCTGGGACCGCGTCGTAGCCCTGCTGGGCAGGGAACCCTATTGTTTTTGCTGGGATTATTATTCCGCTTATTCTTATTATTTGGTGTCGTGTAAAACTGGTGCTGCAGCCCAAACCGTAAAGGTTTGGGGCATGCCACTTGCACAAGAGTACCTATTTGCAGACCCATGGAGAAACGGAGCTCCACCGGAAATACGAAATTTCTTCTTCGTTTTTTTTTACTGGCGGCGATCACCCAGCGTTTCTTCTTCTTTTTGTTTTACTGCCGGCGTTCACCTAGCGGTGAATAATAACAAGACACAGTTTCCACCGGCTATGGTGCTAGTAGACAGTAAAATAAGTCAGTTTGTTAAGGGTCCCATGTCGCCAGAACGGTGGTAAAATGTTAAGGTAGAAGATGAATGAAGCAACGAAGCTTTGTGTACATCTTCTGAAATCCGTCTCTTTAATTCACAATTATCACACTAGGTCAATCACATACAAATATAAACTCTTATAAATAAAACACAAAAAGTGCCACCACATTAAAATAAACAGCTCATTTTAAAAAGCGGGGTGAAAGGCATTAACGTCTGACACATAAGGTGACAGTTTCCATTTTAGATCCTGATTGATTTATTACCAGATCCCTTGTCCTCTAGTGATCACAGTTTTAATTATTATATAATTTCTATATTCATATTAGGCTATTGAACGATCGATGCTTGTCTGTGACTTTGTGATCACGCAAATGAACAGTAACAATCGTGTGCAGCCGCAGAATTACATTTCAACCAGACATAAATAGCCTATGTTCATATTAGGCTATTTAACGAGGCTCGTCTGTGACTTTGTGATCACGCAAGTGAACAGTAACGATCGCGTGCAGCCGCAGAATTGTGAGAGGCTACAATACAATAGGTTTATTAATCCGAACACAGTTAGCATTAGCCTGCACTGCTGCAACAAGGCTCCAACTGACACTACATAAAGGCTATTTACAGCTTTGTTTAAGAGGAAAAGACAAGCATTTGTTTCCAGGACTTCTAAGATAAAAGTTCAACTTTTTGCGTTTCATTTATAAGAGTTGATATTTGTATGTGATTGACCTACTTGTGATAATTGTGAATTAAAGAGACGGATTTCGGAAGATGTACCCAAAGCTTCTTTGCTTCATTCATCTTCTACCTCAACATCTACTTTTTACCACCGTCCTGGCCACTTGGGACCCTTAACAAACTGACTTATTTTACTGTCTTTTACTGTCTACTAGCACCATAGCCGGTGGAAACTGTGTCTTGTTATTATTCACCGCTAGGTGAACGCCAGCAGTAAAACAAAAAGAAGAAGAAACGCTGGGTGATCGCCACCAGTAAAAAAAAACGAAGAAGAAATTTTGTGTTTCCGGTGGAGCTCCGTTTCCCCATGTGTCTGCAAATAGGTGCCTCTCCACTTGCATGACTAGATCCAGGTCCGTGCCTGGTACGCAGACAAAAAATTCAGACATGCCGGCCACTAGGTGGCGCTACAACAAAGGAAAACGCGTTTGGGGCTATAACTCCCACACCGAAAACCTTATATCCACAGATGCACACAAGTCAGATGCATCTTTTGAGATAGGCCACTCCAATTTGCGTATATATACATTTTTTGCTACATCGCAAAAACTGTGTCAGTCACCAAAACATACTTCTCCTACAGTTTTCGCCCGATTTGGACGAAACCAAAAGCATTATGCTCTACTGACTCCCACGAGCAAAAGTTGGTCAAATAATTTTTCTACGACCATCGGAAGACTACAGATTTGTGAAAATCCCTTAAAAAAAAAAGGGATTTTCTTGAAACTCAAGGGAGACTATCATAGGGCATACCTGAGTCTATAAAAAGATATGGGCAAGAAATTCTTATGTGGGCCGGACTTATTAAAAAAAATTGTTTTTCAATTTTTTTGCCTGTTTTCGCCATTTTCTAAGTCTTTAGGCGGGAAAATTCAAAAAAGTGTCTTTACAATGGAGAGGTTGACAATTTGATTTTGCTATAACTCCCCAACCGAACATCGCACATTCAAAAACTTGACATCCACTTGTTTGGTACATTGAGCTGCATCTTTCTATTTAACGTAGTCTTGCGAATGTCATCCATAGGGGGCGCCAAAACCACAAAAAGCAAAGAAAACGCATTTGGGGCTATAACTTCCACACCGAACATCCCACAGTCAAACACTTTATATCCACAGATGCCCACATGTCAGCTGCATCTTTTGAGATAGGCCACGCCCATTTGCGTATGGGATTTTTTTTCGCTACATCGCAAAAACTGTGTCAGTCACCAAAACACACTCCTCCTACAGTTTTTGCTCGATTTGGACGAAACCAAAAGCATTATGCTCTACCGACTCCCACGAGCAAAATTTGTATAAAGAATTTTTCTACGACCATCGGAAGACCAAACGGTAGCGCTTTAAAGATTTGCACATTAGCTACCTTGTACCAAACTGCTCCTAAATCCAAAAAGATTCATCCTATTAACACCAAACTTCACACGTTTGTCCTATGGTTCTCAGGTTGGTTCTACTTTTTCCTTAAATTTCCTTAAACAAAAAGGGGCGCCAAAAACACACTTGAGCATCTTTCTCTGCAATTTTTTTGCCTTTTGGTCTATAACTCCCAAACCGAACATCCCACATTCAAAAACTTTACATCCCCGGATTCCGTGAAGCGAGGGGCCGGCGCCGCGGACGACGACGCCCGTTCCCGCGTCGCGTGGGAGGCTTGGCCCCCGTTCACAACTGCTCGCAGTTCTAGTTGCTTTTTAAAATCTTATTGTATAACTGGGTTGAAACCGACCCTAACAACACAAAGGTCATAATTTCCACCAGAGAATGTTATAATGTAATGAAATTTTAAAAAAATATATATTTTGATGAAATAGAGGTTCCTGACAAAGTCAAAAAGACTTGATGCAACTAACAAAATGTATGTGATTCTTTTATGCATTTGAAATCCAAAATGGGTCAGTGCCGACCCTCACACAAGAGGAAGGTTAATACCATGCTCAAAATGTTTTGTGACTGCGTTGTAGGACACACTCAAAACATTGTTAACTGCAAATACTGCTATCCTGACTACAGGAAAAAGTCTGTTTTATAACACTACTATATCATAGTGAATGTTAATGCCGTCCGTTTTGTGTGTTTTTTTAATATTTAAGTATGAGACACTGCAGGCAAAAACATGTGTGTATATTTCTCCTCTACAATCATCTTTAACAGCCACTAGTTTTTTTTCCTACACCCTGAACCAAAAAAATCAGAACTTCTTAAGCACTTACTTAATCATTCTTAGCACTATTCCAAAAGTTATTACAGAAGTAAAGGATTTGTTAACATGTTGTCAATTGTCTGATTTATGATGAATTTCTGAATTTTTAATACAAAAAATTACTATTTGAATGTAAGAATTTGGGGCGACTGTGGCTCAGTTGGTAGAGCGGGTCGGCTGATGATCAAAGGGTTGGAGGTTCGATCCCCGCCCTGCCACTTGTGTCATAGTTGTTGTGTCCTTGGGCAAGACACTTCACCCACCTTGCCTCGTGTGAATGTCGATAGTTAGCCTGCTATCGGTGTATGAATGTGTGTGTGAATGGTATCGTGGGAAAGGAAAACAGGTCTCCCTTGCAAAAGAGTCTTCGATCTCAATGGGATTTACCTGTATGAATAAAGGTTAAAAAAAAGGAAATGAACTGTCAAATGTTCATGATGATATGAACTGTAAAAGTAAAAAAAAAAAAAAAAGTGTCACTGTTCACCTGCACTGTCTGGTCTTAAGATTGTACAAACTTTCAAATGTTCAAATGTCAAATTTAATTTCATCATAGCACAAACTACTCAGTATACATTTAGGTCTCATATGCGTTTGACATTGAACTGTCGGATCCATCTTAAAATGGAGAGAGGTATCAGTGGCTGTCAGATATGGCCAGCAGCCTCTGGCGGTGAGATGACTGGAGCACACTGACCTTTTGGTTATCAGTGGTGTGGAGAGCTGAGGACCCGTTGGCCAATGCTGGGGCCATGCAGGGCCCTGTGTGTGTAGCCAGGGGGCCAGTCAGGGGGCCTGATAACAAAGCTGGCCCCACGGTGGTGACCCCTCAAGTCCTGCACTGCTCTGGGTGAGCTGAACAGAGGTGAGTAGGAGGTCAGGCACCGTGCACTGCATTAAGTTTGGACAGAAAAGAAGTGTGGTTGTGATGGAGCTATGATCATGTGCTGATTTCTGGAGTATATTCTATGTAACAGTGCCTAACAAACATGATAGAACTATCTACAGCCACAACTCTTTAGGGACTTGCATTTGGGCATGAACTCTAAAAGGAACTGTTGTCCCCACCATCCCTCCCTGCTCCATCCCCAGTCGCTGTCAGGGTTAGCGGCAGGCAGGCAAGTAGAACCCAAATGCAGACTGTTTCAGGTAAGGGATAATTTATTCTCCTCAAAGATTACAAAAAAAGGCCAACAGGCCAAAAGGCAAGGAGTACAGAGGATCAAGAGAACACAGGTAACACAGAGGACAAACTCACCAACAACCATAATGCTCAGACAAGGAACAATGAAACACAAGGACTTAAATACAAGACAGGGTAGGCAATGAGGAACAGGTGGAACACATTAGGGCGGGGCCAGTAATCACACAGGAGGGAAACTTGACAGGGACATGGGAAGAAACAGACATACCAAACTAAAACAGGAAACACAGGGACACCACCAAAACAAGACAAGAACATACAGATCATGACAGTCACATTTATTGATGCATGACCTCCGCCTCTCCGAACCGTACAAGAATAACGAGATTAGTACTGCAAACAATGATAACTACAGCTGTCGAAAAAACAACAATATTTGTCTCTGAAGTCCAGTGGAGTAGAAGTGCTTAAGTAAAACTTTACAATGAGGGTACATTAATTAACGGTTACTTAATGCTTAGTTAATGCTTCATTAGCATTTACTACACACTAACTAACCATTAATAACTGCTTTGTTCGTGATTAATAAGCATTAACTATTCATTAGCTAACTGGTATGCTTAGTTATTGGTAAAGTGAGCATTAGTAAACTATTAACTAACCTTTAATAATTAAGCACTATCCGTTAGTTAATGCTTAATAGACATTACCTACGTATTAACTAACCGCTAATAGCATTAACTAACCGTTAATAGCATTAACTAAACATTAACTAACAGTTGACAAATGTACCCTTATTGTACAGTGTTACCAGTGCTTATATTGTACTGATGCAAAGAAAACATTCACTAAAAAGGCACTATCATGCCTACAGTATACTGTATATTGATTTGTACTTTGATACATTACCTGCACAGAATTGTACAGGTGAGCCGTTGTGATGAAGGAAGATGTGAAGTTTCTGCCTTTCATGTATTTCAGTGTGTTGCATTGTGGTGACACCAAGGTACCTGGCCATGGTGCATCCCATCTTGTTTTTGCAATAAGCACAATTCCCATGTGAATGAAATTCCTATTTTGCATGTTTTCTAAAGACAGAACGAAGGCGTGTCCTTTTGAGTTTTGCGATTGCAGTTCTTAGGTCACAGTGTTGCCTGGGTGTTTTTGATGTTCTTCTATCTTAATTCATCAATGGGGCAGGGGGAGCTTTGACAGAGAATCATTGAAAGGAAAAAAATCTTTGTGGTGTGTGGAAAGAGAAAAAATCAAAAAATTGTAGCATTGAAATTCTGCACCAGCGGAGAGAGAGGGAGGGAGGGAGAGAGGAGAGGCAGCTTTGAAGCGGTTGGCTGTCAGTCTTTTTTTCTTGTGTTTTTTGTGTGTGAGGAGATGAGTGAGAGTTCCCTGGTACCTCTCCCTAGAGCCTGGGCCGAGCCGCGCGCTGCACAGGTTGAAGAAAAAAAGTTGAGTTTGTGGACTTTGAAAGAACAAGGAACAAGAAAAGAAAAAAAGAAAACTCTACCTTTTCGCTTTCGAACTTTCACAACAGCAGCCGCACCTTAGCAGCGCTATGTACATGGGAAATATGAGAATAGAAAAGTCAAATAAACCTAGGAGTGTATAGCACACGGCCAGGGAGGACACCTGTGTTTCTTTGACTTTTCATTTGAAATTTTGCAGCTTTTTCACTTTCACGATTTTTTTAGCAGGTGTCTCATACTTGTATTTGTATCTACTGTGTGTATTTTCATTGGGATATAGACAGTGGTTAAATGTAACAAAGAACACTTATATATTGTGGTATTTCTACTTTTCTATGGAAACTATTTATTGATGTAGATATACTGTATAAGTAAAGTTGTCCTGTCAAAAGTCATATGGTTACCTGAATCAATGCAAATCATCTCTTCATCGTACAGCATATCTCTATAACCACAGTACAAATCAATATTCTAGATCTCTACATGTTATAATGTATAATGGATGCATATGTGGAGACTGAAACCTCACTGCCTGTTGTGTTTCTGTCGAGACCCACTGCTATAAGGAATCCTCCGACAAGGTCAGCGGACCAGTGTGTGTGTGAGTGATTGTCACTGTTAGCGCTGTAATGACCCCACTAGACTAGTCTTATTGTTATCGTGGCCCATCTAAAGCAGCTGTCCAGAGCCGTGGATGTTCACCAGCAAAGCCCCACTGACTGCCTCCATTTGTCTCAACTACTTCTGTTAGCCGTAAGCCTACTACATCTCCCCCCTAAATCACTCCCCTCTGAAACATCTACCACTCTGGAGCAGTTTGACAAAAAAAAAAGCCTGTCCTGATTGGTTCCACACTGCAGTAGTCGTTTGCATTACAGCCAGTGGAAGAGCAAGACAAGTGTAGATAGAGAGAGGTGGAGAGAGTGAGAGAGAGAGTCGTGGCCCGGGTTGAATAACAGGCGGCAGCAGCCAGCACATAACGAGCCTCATCCTCCTAGCTTCATTAGAGAGGAGGGGTTCCTAACCCCCAAAGGGGAGAGGGGGCTATTCCCACTGCGCCCATTGCACGTTTTAACAAGCCCCCCTGCTCTCAACACACACACACACAGACACACACACACACACACACACACACACACACACACACACACACACACACACACACACACACACAGCCTCCACTAGAGATTGGTCTAGTAGTCCACCTGATTTGTGGAAGTCCGGCCCTACTGGCACGTTTTCTTTTTCAGTTTAAAGAAGGAGTCGGCCCCAGATTATGGCGAGCCCCCTGTGGGAGCCTCCCTCTGACACCGCCCGCTCCTGTGTGCAAACAAGAGTCTCTGAAGTAAACAAGGTTATTAGAGAGCTAAAGAGCCACTGCCTAGTACAGTACACATATTAATACTATCACCTCAGCACAAGCCAGTTTAAGGCTTTTAAAAACTGCCACTGCTGCGTCCTTTAATACCCAAACAAAACATGTGTTTGAAAGTGAAAGTGTCTGATGCTATTGTCACATCTTTAAAAGGAAAGTTCAGTTTTTTTGAAGTGGTGTTGTATGAGGAAATTTTGCGGAATTGCAGTGCAGCTTATCAATCCGCCAATCAGCTGTTCAAATCAGATCTATCTGGCTTAATCCTCTATTACTGGACAATTGAATTGAAGGGATATTTCTTTTTTAGGTAAATATATGTGGTGAAAAACTGTCAGCTGGCACCCTACGCAGCAGTTCAATGCTGACTTCTGTTCTGCTACAGCGACATTTCCCCCAAGCTCCTGACAGTGACTGCGCTGATAGTCAACTCCATAAGGTGACACACTAATTATACATTAGTACTTCATACAACCTTACTTACTTACTTATTAAAAAATCTGAAACCTTTAAAACTGCGCCTTTTAAACCCAAAGACAACAGCCTGGGTTTGAAGTTGAAGGTGGACTAATTTCCCAGGCTGTTGTCACATCCTAATGACTGATCCCAACGATTACAAACCACCTCCTTATATCCCCCACACACGTTATACAACCAACATATTCAGCACAGTATCATGTTTACCGATGTCACTTCCCTTTATTTCCTACTGATCTTTCCAAAAGGCCTTTGGCGGGCTTCATCGCTGAAACAACATTATCACAATGACAACGCGCTGCTATCCATTTAACAAGAGGGCTCTCTGTAATGGCTCTCCAGGTATGTTTAGCTCATATTCACAAGACGTGCACAGTAATCACCCTGTTTTCTCCGAGAAAATGCCGTTATTATTCAAACTTCACTGTGAATAATTGAGCAAGTGAATGTGCCGGGAAGGGCCCCAGAAATGAGACAGTGAATTTGTGTGTGTGTGTGTGTGTGTGTGTGTGTGCTCAAGCCTTCTTAGCATTCGCCTGCTGCCTTCCCCCTTTGAGGAGCAGCCATTACTAATCGCAAAGAAATTTCCTCCCTTTTCCTACCTGCGGGCCCTGTCAGGTCGTAAATGAAAAGGAATTAAGTAGAAATCCATACGTCTCCAAAGCCCTCCTTCCTTCCCCAGCCTGCCCCCCCCCCCCCCCTCCTGCACCCCAGCGATGCCGTATATCATTAGGACGAGCAAATTAAACATTAGCGCTTGGGCTGCCGCTAGTTTGGGCTAATTGCTAATCAGCAGTAAAAGTTGCCTGGCACGGAATATTGCTTACCATAAGCTAAAGGTAATTTGCTTTCCTGAAGACGAGAGCTAGACCGGCTCGTCTGTTGTTGTCCAGAGCCCATGCCTAATTACTGCCGGAGGGTGATGACAGTCACTCAATGGAGATTAAGACCGAGGCAAAAAATGGAAATGTGCCATAATGCTGGAATGAGCTAGAAGTGCTTCTGTCTGCTTTTTTCTTTAATTCCCTCTCTTTTCTCCGTGCATGGCTTGCTGCTGAAATAGATGGATTCTGAGAAGGAGGGGAAGCCAGAGACACAGCTGCTGTAAGGACTCTGAATGCAACACACACACACGTTGACATTTCTGCATTCTAACCATTTATCAATACACCAGCATCTTCATGGAGCCGCGTCACACTCACACCTCATGTATGGGAAACATGTTTTTGAGGGGGATGGGGGCAAGGGGTGGAGTTCTTCATAGATGTGTTGTAGTTCATTTTGAGTGTTTGTGATTGTTGTGAAGTTCATACCAAAAAGAACAACCCTAAACTCGGCCCTAGCCACCAGCCATCTGAAGGCAGCAAAATAAAAGAAAGACAAGTCACAGTGAAAGGCAAGGGTCTTCAGAATTGGTGCTTTTCCACTACATTGTACCAGCTCGGCTCGGGTCTACTCTACTGGTTTTTCTACTATGTAAAAGTCCCTGGTCCCTACTCCATTGAGGTTCCAGGGAATCAGGTACTAAACCGTGAGGTTAAACACAGCAGACCACTGAGTGTCATCAGTGGGCGGGACCCTATCCTGCACAACAAAAAGCCAAGCTATTGTAGCGGCAGCAGTGTTTGTGCTGGCTGTCTCTCCTGTTTTTTGTTCTACATTCTTTCAAAAATGGCATCAACCCATATCCATAAACAAAACGTGACAATATTCACCCCACTGAAGTCTGAGTAGCAACACAGAGACACTTACGTTAGCCGCTAATGTTGCTATGAGGACCATCTAGAAAGAGGCGCTACTGTCATTGGTACTCTCTGGTAATGGAAAACCAGCTCCATTAAAAAGGACCCGGTACCAAGAGCGAGTACGGTAGAATAGTGTAGACTAGTGTAGACTAGAGCCGGAAAAGTGGCAAAAGTCATTCAAACTGTCCCTGCGTTCCAATTCACATACTTTTTCTTTTTACTGCACTACATACGAAAGTACAGAAGAGTTTAAGGGCCACAGGAGAGAAAAAAAAATCAGATAAGGAAGATTTTTTTTCATTATTTCAAGAAATGTCAGGAATAAAAACAAATACTCCAAAGTGCTACAGGAGTTAGTGTGGCATTTATGAATTTTCAGCATACTACAATTGACATGCATGTATTGGGACATACTAAATATTTGTTATTAAATAGTAGGTAAGTATGGGGATTGGAACGCAGGGAGTGATTGCTTCTCTTACCCATGTATGTGCTTGAATTGTTTGAAAGATAACGTATTCAATTAGTACAATCTCGAAGCATAACAAAAGATAAACAAACTACTACATAGTCATAGACAACAAACCTTTTAAGTGAAATCATCAAAACAAATCCCAATCTGCAAGTTATTTACACCCCCAAAGTGGGCATCAAGTTACCAGTGCAATTCTGACTTTGACCACTATGTCACAGCCAGGGTATTGATGTCTACTGGTCCTCATCCTTCATCCACCCATACCTCCAGTAAAGTCATAGCACAGATCCTTTGGTATATCTCACTGTGTTCCTGAGTGCTGATTGGTCCGTGGTGCTTCCTCTTGTCAGCTGCCCTTCATGTTTCAAAGCCCAGGGCCATACAGTAGTTGATAGAAATCTGAGAGCATGGTTATCACAGCCCGGTCCACACTTTATCATAATTAACAATCTCCCATTGCTTCTCTGCTGCCCCACAGGCCCACATTCATACCTAACATGGTTCTATGTTTCGGAGGCCAAAGATTCTCTTCATATTGGAGGACAATCGGGGTATACTGGTGACACAAGTTGTACAGGTGCTAATATGGTATTCGTTATAGCTTAAGTTCGAATACATTGTTCTGGAGCTTTCAACCAACATAACGTGGTAAATAAACAAGGCCCAACAAGCACACTGGAGTGTTAAGTGATGTTGTAAAGTTTATCTTTTGACCTGCTCCCCTTGACTACCAGTGTTTGAGCTAAGCTAACCTGGATGAGAGACCTTTGCACATTTCTATATCAGAAATGCACGCACAGTTACATAAGTGGGTTCTGTCACCTTTTTCTTTCGCCGGAGAGTGAAGCAAAAAGCCTAAAAAGAATACGAATCTTGAACTATTCCTTTAATCCAAAGACAGAAATGAGTCTTGTTATTTAAATATTGTCATTGATATTCTGTTGAAACCAGAGGTGTGTCTGAATTGTTGTGACTGGTTAGCGGTTGACCCATTGAAAACAAAAGAACAGAATCACCCTAAGGAAATTAGGTAGAGACCCACAAGTGGTAATGTTTTAAGAAACTGTTTATTATTGGGAAAATGCATGACTGCGTCCACATAACATCTCAATGAGCTGCAAATTCTCTCTTTTGTCTTGTCAATCAGATTTATCTCTCTGGGCTTTCTTGTAAAAACACACAAATGACCAAATTGTATCTGGTCCGATATGGAAGTAAATTAGTGTCATCGGATTTTGAAAATAAAAAGCCATTGAATTTTAAGCACTGAATATCTATGCATTGAAATAATGTATCTGAATTTTTTGCAGCATTGAAATAATGTATCTGAATTTAACTAATTAAATTTTAAACAACTCATTTTCACCTTTATTTTACAATGTTCTCAAATTCAAAATGAATTATTCAACGTTAAAAAATTCAACGTGCCAAATTCAACTGCAAAATCCCATGTATGAAATTCAGAGTAAAACTTTGGGGACCCAAGGAAGAGCAATCGATCAATCAAACAAAGAGAGCAAGTGGGAATATTAGCTTGTTGCCTTGGATACCCCTGACTGATGCAGGAAGGCAAAGCAGATTTTAGCCATGTCAAACGGCAACGCAAGTAACCGAAGTCACCGAAGCACCATCGTTACTTGCGTTGCCATTTGACATGGCTAAAACCTGCTTTGCCTTCCTGCATCAGTCAGGGGTATCCAAGGCAACAAGCTAATATTCCCTCTTGCTCTCTTTGTTGAACGCGATCTAGCATCTATGATCGATTGCTCTTCCTTGGGTCCCCAAAGTTTAACTCTGAATTTCATACATGGGATTTTGCACGTTGAATTTTTTAATGTTGAATATTTGATTTTGAATTTGAGAACATGGTAAAATAAAGGTGAAAATTAGTTGTTGAAAATGTAATGAGTTAAATTCAGAGGCAAAAAATTCAGATACATTATTTCAATGCATAAATATTCAGTGCTTAAAGTTCAATGGCTTTTTATTTTCAAAACACTCATTTACTTCCATAGTCCGAAACCTAGAAGCATAAATGTCTAATTAACTATAAATTAGCACAGGAGCTATTCAGTGGGAACATGTCGGCTTTTTCCAGACAGTTTCAGGATAGGAACGTGCACTATTAATAACTTCTTGTAAGTCTGCGGTTCATTTGTGTGTGTGTGTGTGTGTGTGTGTGTGTGTGTGTGTATGTAGTGTACTAAATTTCACAAAGAGTATTGCTGTCTGTCTTCTTTATTTCAAAGTCCCCCCAAAAATAGCTCTAAACCAAAAAAAATTCAGCAGCCAAGATAGTGAACGATGGAGAGGGGGGTGTAGGTGTCTCTGGCGTGGAGAAAAAAAAGCAGCCCCAGTTTGGATCCCAGTACAGTCCAATCAATACATCGTTATAGATCGTAATCACGTGAAGCGTATAATCGCCTAAAACCTATCAATTATAGAGAGCCCAGATAGCCGGGGCCCTCCAAATCCTGGCCTGCAGCCCTCTTCCTCCTTGGATTAGGATCTGAGATTGGGTCAGGATCATAGGGGGTGGGGGGTGGTGGGGGTGCGCCCGGGCCAGGCCAGATACCAGATTAATGACCACTCCAGGGGCCACACATCTCAGCCAGTAGTTAGAGGGAAAGAGAAGGGCGAGTTACTGCCAAATAAATAATACATCATTTGGTCTGGGAGCTGACACAATTATCACCAAAGACACAAGGTTTCTCTGACCAAGAGAACGCATGAAATATGTCGTTGACAGAGTCATATCGGCACAGATCAGATACTGTACGTCACGCAAACACAATTGAGACTTGCTTTTAGTCGGACTGGTTATACTGTTTGTACTGAGATGCAATGCTAGTATTTGTTTGTGTGTGTGTGTGTGTGTGTGTATGTGTTGTATAGCTCTAGAAAATATTAGGAGACCACTCCAAATGATCAGTGTCTGGTTTTACAATATACAGTTCTTTCAGAAGCTCGACTTTATTAGTCATACAAGGCAAAGATAATGAAACAATAGCATACCGTTTATAGGATACACTATGTTGTTTCATTTTAAAAACTTGATTATCGTTGTTTATTCTATAGTCCTGTATTTGCTGTCAAGAACACTATTTCTTAATACCCCAAGTGGGCGTTTCAAGAGGTTCCTCTAATTCAGACATCAACGTAATAATAATAGTATGGACTGAAAGAGTTAGAAAGTTCAGACCTTTTTGAGACAACAGATGTGTCCGCTAAAAAAAAATTATGAAAAATTAGTCAACTATTTTTTTAACGATCGCAAAGGGTTAATGTCGCCTCTTAATTAAATGTGTATGCTTTCCATTCATCCATATCATTCCTAGATTCATATGATATTTAAGGTTTAGTTTAGGTTCACAGAAGATTGTGTTTTCCCTACTTTATCAACCTCTGTAAAAAATGGATTTCTTGTTCACAGCTAAACAAGTTGAAAAACACAACACTGACATCAGAACACCTTAAAGGGCTGTTAACTATATGTCAAAGCAAACATTTCTCTGGTTACACAGCCAGCAGACACAGACTAAAATTGTCATCTATTTCAAGTCATGTCTGTGTATGCACCTGATGTATGTTATTCCAATATATGTTTCTCCTGCGCAACATATCTCTCCCTTTGGCTGCAAGATGTTCCACTTTCTTTACCAGTGAGTCAATACATTAGTCTGACTGCTATTTGGCATCTGAAGGTATAGTGTACATTGGGTTTATCACAGCTTTTTCTATGAGAACAGACATCGGCTCCTGCTGGAAGTGAAGGGGATGAGAGCGTCACCACAACAGTGACCCAAGACAACTTTTAAACCAAAACAACTTACAATGCTATCTGGATGGATCTGAGTGGAACTGCACTTGTGATAATGTTATATAATGTGATAATTCTCACATATCGTTAGCCTCATAGCGTAATTGCATAAATCATATTTACTCTACTCTACTTTTACTCTACATCTACTCTATTCTACATCTACTCTACTCTACATCTACTTTTCGTTAGCCTAATAGCATAATTGCCTAAGTCATATTTTAAGGGTTATAGAGTAGGGTAAAGTAGATGTAGAGTAGAGTAGATGTAGAATAGAGTAGATGTTGAGTAAAAGTCGAGTAGAGTGAATATGATTTAGGCAGGTATGCTACGAGGCTAACAATATGGTCCTTTTCTGGGGCATTTTATAACCTGTTGAAAATAAGAATGACTTGGTTATAAGATTGGGGGGAAGATGGTGGTGACAGCAATGTTAACTTAAAAATAAGAAACAAGTAGTTTTCTTGGTAGAAGTCCAGGGCTTTTTGCATCTATCAGACCAGGCTGACCTGCTATTATCAAGTTGGTCACTCTACCTCTCCTTCACCTCACTGCCCCTAGAAGACAATGTTAGATTCCGGGACACATGTTCTCCTTTGCTTCTGCTGTTTTCACACAGGACCTGTTTGGTTCAATTGAAACAAACTCGGGTGCGTTTCCACCTTTAGTGCGGTTTGTTTGTTCAGGTGTGAACACACCAATCGTACTCAGGTGTTCACCAAACAAGCGTACCAAGACCTTGTTGAAGAGTTGCTCTCGGTACACTTCTAAACCAACTCTGGTGCGGTCCGTTTGTGGTGAGAACGTGAGAGGACTGAGTCGGACCCAACTGCAGAAAACACTGTGTAACCAGCATTAGTAGCCAGCTACACTATGCATTATGGGATGTGAGAGACATCTCACTCATCTACTTACTGTAGTTTCTTAATGTAGTTTTTCCTGCGTGGAAATTCTCACCAATTGTGAAGCAGTTTAGGTACTAGGTTATTGCTCCGCCCCAGACACATCTTCCAATTAGTGAAGAGAATGTTCTCACGTGGCTTATGATGCTGCATTTTGGTTCGATCAGGACCAGAAGAAGCGAAAGGTGTGAAAGAGAGGTGAACACATTGAAAAAAGGCTTGAGAACCACGTCATGGCATACGTCTGTGTCTCTGCCCTCCCAGCCAATGCTAGCCTTTACTTTCAGCACAACAACATCATATTTTGATCCCAACATGATCCATGTTTAGTTTCTGGTGTATTTGTGCTGTTTGCCACGATTGTTGGGTGCCGCCCACTGATGACGCTCTGACCAATCAGTGGTCTGCAGTGTTTCACATCACCGTGTAGTTAAAAAATAAAGAAGGTACCAGGTCCTTTTTTCATAGTGGAAAACTCAAAAAGTGGAGTAGAATTGAGTCGACCCGTGGTACCGTGTAGTGGTTCCCTAAAGCGGTTCTTGGTTCTAGACGAGCAAAGAGTAATAGCTGCTCTGGAACCAGTTTACCTGGCCTGAGAACAGCTTGTTTTTGCTTTTTAGAAACACAAATAACTGGAAAAGGGAATAAGAGTAAAACAAGGTGTTGGTGGTGTGCTGCAGATCATAGAAGATGTGTATTGGCCCGCCCTTCCATGGATGAGTTGGTAAGCAATTGGCATTCCCCTGCCGAAACACCTTGTGGCCAACAGCAAGGCAATTAAAGTCACAGCAAAGTCATTCCCCATGCATGTCTGTGTACAGCTGAGATCTCCAATCAGGACTCTGTTGGATGGAGGCTGTCTGCCGTTTGTGGATGGGGCGGCCCTCCTGCTTCCAGCTCCCCTCCATCTCTGCTTTCACAAAAAAATAAAATGAAAACACAGTCTGATGTTTATGGGAAAATCCAACTACAAAAAAAAACAAATATGTATATTTTCAATTTATCTCACCTCCCATACCTGTCTGTGCTCCCCCCTCCTGACAAGCCTTGGCATCTCTTTTCTAGCTGGCCCCTTCCAACTCCATACTATTTAAATTCTGAATTCTTAAGCGGATTTTCTCAATTTAGCCATACTTTTAATCTTTGGGCGAAATGAGTGATGACTTCTTTCAATAAGAAAAAAAAAAAAACCTGACAGGGCTTACAGGCGCACACCGGCGGATTAGTTTCCTGTGGAGATGAGGTTTTTCCTTTGTGCCGGCTGTGTGTCTGTTTGATGGGGTTTAACAGGAAGCGTCGCTGCTGAAATTGGATGCAGCATGGGATCGTGGGTAGATGGCCCGGGTTCGATACAGACCCACACACACTGCAACTCCTGCCCTGTGCCTTTCCCATTCATTTTCCTTGACTGAGCCTATAAATACTTGTGGACTGACTGACACACACACACACACACACACACACACACACACACACACACACACACACACACACACACACACACACACACACACACACACACACATTTGGCTTCCAAACACAGACACACACACACATACATTCCTAAGTCACCAACAGTGAACTATCGGTCAACATTCACCAAGTGGGGACCTCTGTTTCTGATAATTAAAATAAAAACACAGTATAAATTAACATTGAAGGTATTTTGTCAGAAAATTACTTTCGATGTGCTTTAAAAAAAATCTGCCAACACACACACACACACACACAAACCCCCCATGCAGCACATAATATGCTGTCAGGAATATGCACGCCCCTCCAAAGCACCTGCTTTGAATGGTCCGGTCGAGGTATTGAATCCCACCTGCTCCATAATCTAGCGGAGAGAGTCCACACTTTGTTGTGCTGGATGATCACCAGTTTTCATTGCGGTCTGTTACAGTTTTTTTTCGATTGCTAACCCACAGTGGGCACAACTGTAGCTCAATGTGCAAAACTCTAACTACAGTCTGCACTACCAACATTCACTGGAGCTGAACAGTTCACTTCACCTGCAAAATAGGCTCAGTGCAGCAAACACTATGAACCAGCCTCATTGAGATAACACACACTGTCACTCAGAACATGCTCAGAGTACAAACACTAGCATCAAACCCCCATACTCAAATTACAAACTTTTAATCTTTACAGTTTGAATAATTTGAGTTACTTCATACAAATTACATAATATTTTCTTTGAGGAAAGACTCACATTATTTCACATGAAATTGTTTATTTTATAACATAGCTGCTATGTTTACGTATAAACAAAAATACATGGAAATCAGAAGTTTGCTTCGATAGATACATATTTTATATTTTTTTGGAAACATTTCCAAATGTAATATACAGTTTTTTTCGATTGCTAAACCACAGTGGGCACAACTGTAGCTCAATGTGCAAAACTCTAACTACAGTCTGCACTACCAACAGTCACTGGAGCTGAACAGTTCACTTCACCTGCAAAACAGGTTCAGTGCAGCAAACACTATGAACCAGCCTCATTGAGATAACACACACTGTCACTCAGAATATACTCAGAGTACAAACACTAGCATCAAACCCCAATACACAAATTACAAACTTTTAATCTTTAACAAATTACATAACATTTTCTTTGATGAAAGGGTGCAATTCTTTCACATGAAATTGTTTATTTTATAACATACCATTTTTTTTAGGAAAACAAAAAGAAATGAAAATCAGAAGTTTGCTTCAATAGATACACATTTTGTATACTTTTTTGAAAACATTTCCAAATGTAGTATTTATCTGTGTAAATATTCTAAAATTGTAATACAGAAATCAATTCCTGTAATGTTGTCATTTACTGTAAGGATGCAACTCTAAGCTGTTTGTTTGCTGGAAAATTCGTATTACAGATGCAACTTTAGATTTTAGCAGATTGGGTTGCACTCCCAACCCTGCCTCTCTCAATGCGAGACCATGATTCACAACAGGGTCTATCAGTGTAGCCCTTACTGTATTTCATCAGACATTACAGCTCTATGTCTTCTAGGTCTTCCTCCACACATCCACACTCGCACTGCCACTCTTCTACCTCCAACAACCTGCCTTCCTGGGTCCATTTCCAAAAAAATATATATTTTTGAGCTTTCCCTTTATACTGTATATATGTTCACTAACAAGTCTAAACAAGACATCTTAGTTTTTCAGTTGAAATTGCAATCCGCAGTGTATGAAAGGGATTAATTCTGTTTTGAATGTGTGGTTTATAGTTGTGGCAGCAGTGTGTTAGCATTTGAAAAAAGTGCTGGAAATCTACAGTTTTGTGCAGGCTGTGGTTAAGCCATAAGATTGGTGTGTAGAGTTTTGAAAGTTGTGTATAAGCAATGAAAAACGAGCTAAAACGAGCTACAGTTTGGTCCGAATGAACCGCTGCTCTTCATACTGTTGTTAGAGTTTTGCACTTGTCGTTCTAGTTGTGTCCACTGTGGTTTAGCATTCGTAAAAAACTGTAATCCGTGTAAATATTCTATAATTGTAATACAGAAATCAATTCCTGTTGTTATTTACTATAAGGATGCAACTGTAAGCTGTTTGTTTGCTGGAAAATCCGTATTACAGATGCAACTTTAGATCTTTGCAGATTGGGTTGCACTCTCAACCATTCACAACAGGGTCTATCACTGAAGCCCTTACTGTATTTCATCAAAAATTACAGCTCAATGTCTTCTAGGTCTTCCTCCACACATCCACACTCTCACTGCCACACTTTTCCCTCCAACAACCAACAACATTCATTGGTCCATTTAATTTATTTTAATTGTTGAGCCTTCCCTATACTGTATATACAGTATGTTCACTAAAAAGTCCTAAACAAGACACCTTCTTAGTGTTTCAGTTGAAATTGTAATCCACAGTGTTTGAAATGCACTAGTCTGAAATCCATTCTGTTTTGAATGTGTGGTTTACAGTTGTGCCACTAGTGATTTAGCATTTGAACAAAGAGCTAGAAATCCACAGTGTTGTGCAGGCTGTGGTTAAGCCATTTGATAAGTGTGTAGTGTTTTGAAAATTGTGTTTAAGCCATGAAAAATGAACTTCAGTTTGGTCCACATGAACCGCTGTGGTGCATAGTGTTGTTAGAGTTTTGCACGTCGCTCCAGTTGTGCCCACTGTGGTTTAGCAATCGAAAAAAACTGTAATCACCCATACTGTTAGAACAATGTACATTAAAAACACAGCAATATGGGCATGCTGAAGTAAGCGTGATGGCATTGTCATAAAGGCAGCAGTGTGTCTTCCTCCAAATGAAAAAAAGAAAGAAATGGAGTCTGATGTCCCAATGTAATTGGATATACAGGGTGAGTTGAGTTGGGTAACCACCATGCCTGATTGGCTCCAGTCTGGAACATCCTCTGATAGCTGATTAAGGCTATAGTGGCTGGTAGCAGGTCTAATCAGAGAATAATGTTGGAAAATGGAGTATTTAACATTATCGTGAATTCTAAGTTCAATGTGCTTGTCATTTTCCTGGAAAATGTTAACTGATCAGCTAAATTAAACTTTCCACAATATCAAGTGATGAGGTGAAGATGTATTTAGTTATTTATTCTATAGTACTTCTCAATTGTTTCCCAAAAGGTGCATTTCCCCAGGACGCCCGCCCACTATATAAAACTATGTAAGGCCGTTATGTTTGTTCATTCTGTGCTACTAGAAACATGGCGGTACAACATTGAGGCCTCAACGCCCCGCTCATTTTCAAGGTAATGACATAATGTGTGGAAGCAGGAGGATTCATACCTGGCTCTGTTTAAATTTCAAAAATGCACTTAACACGTCTAAATCTGAGTGATGATCATGTACATTTCGATACATGAGAAGACATTTATACCGCTTTTACGCTAAATGATGGAAAACCACCTCCAGAAAAGGAGCCGGTGCCAGAGTAGAGTAGAATTAGAACCATGTAATAACAACACCACATTAGTGTGTCTTCCAGAGACTAATCCTGCGATGTAAACAGACAATATTTGCAAAAGCGACCATTTTTTTTTTTTTTCAGGAGCAAGAGGACCATTGACAGCCCAATGAGTGGTGCCTTCAGTCCTGGTCAGGTGTAGGAAGAGTTCCTGTTAACGCCGGGGCGTGTTATTCTCTATTGAAAGGTCTTCTGGGAAATGATGTCTGTCTCAGGTTGATACTTATGGACAAGATGGATGGTGGTCAAAGCAAGGCACTGCACGTTGCTAAAGGCCCAGGTCATGACAGATGGAAGCAGCTAGGCCGGAGCTCAGACAGTCTGAGAAGACTTGGCTTGGTGTGACTGGGGGTGCCCTGGGGTTATCCAACAGCAGTCCGCCCCCTCACTCGCCATCCGACTACTGGGTATCTATGGCCCACCATTATTCCTTTACCCTGCTTAATCCACTATAGAGGGATTTAAGCTTCTTTTGTTTGCTCATTTGACTGTGTGGGTGCCATATCCCAAAGCTGGGCGTAGGATTAGTCAGGCATTGTGTCAGTAGCTCCTTGTGATGATGCTGGCTGGGGGATTGTGGTGTGTGTGTGTGTGTGTTTGTGTGTACTTGTTAACCCATTTTTGTGAGAACCATTTTGAGTTTTAAACCTTAAAAGTGAGGACATTTTGTCCGGTTCTCTACTTTGGGACAGGCCTTAGGCTGTTTGAGGGTTAACACTAGGTTTTAAGGTTCAGGTATGAATGATTTTTATGTTAGGGTTCTTGTAAGGGTTGGCGTTAGACATTTAGTTTGGATGGTTAGGGTTAGGGTAATGGGCTAGGGAATGCATTATGTCAATGAGTGTCCTCAGAAGTGTAGCTGTACAAACGTGTGTTTGTGTGTGTGTTGGGGAGGGGGTCATACTTGCTGAAACAGTGTCTGCAGAAACAACAACATGATACCTCATTTGAGGAAGGGACTGCGCAGAGGTTGGAGGCAGGGATCACACAAGGACATACAGGCCTATACCATTCCGTGAAAAATCCATGTGATTATTGCTTTTAATGGCCTTGCGCTCGCCAGCAGGAGAGGCATTAAAGTAATCTTAACAATGCAGAGAGTGTGTGCTCGCGAAATAGCCGTCCTCGTCATTTCCTTTGATGTCTACATAATATTTAGCGTGAGCCAGAGCTGAAAAAAAGCATGACAAATGGAAAGTTCTCTTCCTGTGCATGTTTTTCCACAGGGTGTAGGGCTGGCGGTATAGAGGTATATAGTGCAGGGGTTGTGGGAGATTTTGGCATTCCTTTTTTGGGAGCTCTTGCACTTGACCTACTTTTCATTAATGGGGGGATTCTGGGTGAGCGAGAGAGAGAGAGAGCTGTTTAGCCACCGCAATGAAAAGCATTATGACATTTGGTTAAAGGCAAGTGGACAAGGGTGGATGGATGTGGGCCTCATCTGCCCCCCCCCCCACCCCCGGGTGTCTCCAGCTATTGTGATTGGGTGGAGCTGCTGCCAGTTTTCGGGGGGGGGGGGGGTGGGCAGGGCTGCACTGGCTGAGAAGAGAAGAGCTATAGATGAGCTTGGTGACACAAACTCCTTTTGAAAAATGTTTGGCGAAAGCACTGCTGGGAGCTGTTCAATGCCCCTCGCTCATGAAACCAGGAAAAAAAAAGGCAATTTCTAAGAGGCTGGAAAAAGTTGAAGTCTAAAGGGGATATATACAGTGTATGAAGATCATTCACATCCATCACACTGAGTGGAGATGAGCTAGCCTTAGGTGGGGACATCTGGGGAAGTTTGACACAGACCTAAGTACAGTGACAGACCAGTGGCGTAAACAGTATCTGAAAACCATGCTTGAGTAAGAGACAGAGTACATTACTAGAACAATGGCTCTGTTACAAGTAACAAGTCACCTATTATAAAAAAACACCTATGTGAAAGTACATACAGCGCTGCTTGAAAGTATGTGAACCCCTTGAGCATTTTGGAATTTTGTTCAGTTTAACAATTAATCATTCATTTTTATCAATACCAGTATTTTTTATATGAAATAACAGATGTTTGTTTATCAATTCAACATTTTTCTTTCCCGGAAATCATTTGTTAAAACAGACAAAAAAACGATTTGCCAACTTTTGTATGTGGAAAAGTTTGTGAACCCTGAGCTGCATTGCTTAAATCGAGCAGGTAAACACAATCAGGTGGGCCAAATTGAGTGATGAAATGGACCATTGTAATGAGATCTTTAGGGAAGAAATTGGACGGCACTAGATGAATAAGAGATAAAACCAGGTCAGTTTAGGCCCACCAAAGTGAACCCATACAGGCCAGACATGCCAAAAGGGAAAGAAAATCTCAGATGATCATTCAATTATTGTATGGAGGAATACAACCACCAGGCTCCATCATGTGCTTCATGTGCAGGGCGGACCCTGGCTTGATTGGGGCCCGAAGCGTAATTCCTATGCGAGGCCCGGGGCCCAGGGTATACACAGGCCAACAACATGACCCTGTACACTCCCACCTGCAAAGTTTACAATAAGTATAAAATCAGTGCATAATGAAATTACTGTTAACAGAACAATCATGCAACTGCATTGAAAACATGTCCATTTATAAATGGTATTGGTCATACCAAATGGTATACAAAATCCTTATTAAAGAACATTAAGTCACTTAATAATATACAATTGTGGAGTACATTAAAAATTAAAAAAGTCAACAATGGAATACTGTTCTAAATCTCTCAAGGGGCCTCGCCTCGCGCTGTATATGCACATAATATGCACATAATATGCGGGGGAAAAAGAACATTTCTCTTTTTTTTTTGTTAATATGAGGCCCTATACAGTATGCACAGTGCATGTTCTCCCTCTCGTTTAGGGAGGGGCAGCCCCGATCATGTGACACAAACTATGGTGTGTCTCTGTATTCAGATCAAGGTTATTTTACAGGACTTTTCTACAAGATAGTGAATTTTTGAATTCTCATTTGAAAGGTGGCCAGCATGGCCCCATCTGTTTCACACTGCTTGATGGAGCCATACTTGCCTAATGGACCTTCAAGAGCTCATTTGTTTGAAACAATTATTCTGAAGCAACTGTTTCTGTATAGTTCAAAGAGATTATTTGCTCTTTTGCTTTAGAGAATGACTTGAGGGCATGTGAAGGCAGCCCATTTCACTGCAGTGGTGCTGCCACCAATAAAGACAGAGAAAGGTAGGACTCTGGGGGAAAGCCATCTGCCCACTCTCTGTCTATACAGAGTTGAGAGGGGAACCAGCCAATCAGCTCTCAACGTGTGGGGAAAACAATCTCCAAAAATGAAAGAGAAGCAGGCCTGAGTCAGCAGCATGGTGGCCTATAGGCGCTCACAATCACAATGGGATGGATGAAAAGCTCCCAAAAAACTGCAACACACAATGATCATATGTCTTTTCTCTTTGTAAACAGGAGCATCATAATTACAGATGACCTAGCTCCGTTCAATACATCCTGACACACGGCGCATCGCTCACATTTTGCCCCACATCCTGCAGTTTCCCCCGTCCATAGGAGTCCAATTATCTGCCTTCTCTCTCAGCCTTTTTCAAACCACTCAGTCTCATCCACTTCAACAGTGGCGGTGGCACAGTCAAATCCCACAACCATAGCTAAACGCCTATTAGACGTGTCAACCAGCGCCAAATCGCTAAAATACATTCTAACACAGCTACAGTGTGTTGACAACCAAACACCTGACATGTGAGGACACTAAATATATATATTTTTTTTTTCATCTGTCGACTATTTTGGATTTTCCAAAAAAAACCTTGTCTGGCTCACCCTCCCTCCAGACTGATCAGTGGAGTGCATTTGAAAACAGCCCTTAGCCAAAGTGAAAGGAGCCTTAGACGGGGAGGGGGGGGTGGGTATCAAAATGGCTACAGAAGATGACAGGCACCAATGCGTAGTGAAAGCCTGGATCTCAGTCTTATCCTTTGTGATTTTTTTCTTCTTCTTTTCCAGCGTATATATATCAATCCCCCTGATGTGTGAGAGTGAGGAGAGACAGCTCCTCCTGTCTCTATCAGCTCCCTGGTGGATCCTTCCTGATGTGAAGTGACTCCAGCTATAATCTCTCTCGCTAACTTTTCAATGTTGTACAACTTGCAATGGTTTAACACAACTTCTGTCACTCTTTTTCTTAGACTTCTTTGTCCCAGTCGATCCAACGCCGTGCAGCGCTGGAAACTCAGACTACGTCAGACTATGGAGGAGCGGTGCAATATCACGGCGTCACACACACACACACACACGCACACACACACACACACACACACACACACACACACACACACACACACACACACACACACACACACACACACACACACACACACACACACACACACACACACACACACACTGACATAATGCATCCCTAGCCCCTTACCATAACCCTAACCATCAAAACTAATTGCCCAAAACCAACTCTTACACTAACTTAAACATAAACCTAATTCATACCTGAACCTTAAAACCTAGTGTTAACCCTCACACAGCCCTTTAAAGGCCTGTCCCAAAGTGACAACTGGACAAAATGTCCTCACTTTCCAAAAATATCGTATCGTACCCTATAGTCTAACACTCATATTGGTTCTCACAAAACACACACACACACACACACACACACACACACACACACACACACACACACACACACACACACACACACACACACACACACACACACACACAAAGTAATGCAGTCAACAGTGTTGCAGTTTCAAACTGCTTATCCAGGCTGAATCCAGGAGGGAAATCATTCCCTAACAGTTTCCTTTCATAAGCGCTGGTTGGGGGCTTATACTGTATAGCTCTGCTCTGTTTATCCCTGAGCACAAATCACTTTTTCAGAGCGGTCAGAAAGAGCAAATAAAGGATAGGAGGAGTGACACCCAGGCTGAGGTCGGCCTTCCACATCAAGTTCCCTGTTATCAATATCAAATAAATTATATATATATATATGTATATGTATATATATATACAGTATCTCACAAAAGTGAGTACACCCCTCACATTTCTTCACATTTTTCTTTATATCTTTCCATGGGACAACACTGAATAAATGACACTTTAATACAATGTAAAGTAGTCAGTGTACAGCTTGTATAACAGTGAAAATTTACTGTCCCCTCAAAATAACTCGACACACAACCATTAATGTCTAAACTGCTGGCAACAAAAGTGAGTACACCCCTTAGAAAAAATTTACAAATTGGGCCCAAAGTGTAAATATTTTGTGTGGCCACCATTATTTTCCAGCACTGCCTTAACCTTCTTGGGCATGTAGTTCACTAGAGCTTCACAGGTTGCAACTGGAACCCTCTTCCACCCATTTATGACAGCATCACAGAGCTGGTGGATATTAAAGACCTTGCGTTCCTCCACCTTCCATTTGAGGATGCCCCAAAGATGCTCAATAGGGTTTAGGTCTGGAGACATGCTTGGCCAGGCCATAACCTTTACCCTCAGCTTTTTTAGCAAGCCACTGGTCGTCTTGGAGGTGTGTTTGGGGTCGTTATCATGTTGCAATACCACCCTGCGGCCCAGTTTACGAAGGTTGAGTGCACATGGTCAGCGTCGTACACAGAGGTTGGCTTTGGAAAATAGACGTATGAGTGCTGCCAGCATTGCTGAAGGGCTTGAAGGGGTGGGGGGTCAACCTGTCAGTGCTCAGACCATACGCCGCACTCTGCATCATACTGGTCTGCATGGTTGTCATCCCAGAAGGAAGCCTATTCTAAAGATGATGCACAAGAAACCCCACAAAAAGTTTGCTGAAGACAAACAGACTACGGACATGGATTACTGCAACCATGTCCTGTGGTCTGATGAGACCAAAATACATTTATTTGGTTCAGATGGTGTTAAGAGTGTGGAGCGGCAACCAGGTGAGGAGTACAAAGACAAGTGTGTCTTGCCTAGAGTCAAGCATGGTGGTTGGAGTGTCATGGTCTGGGGCTGCATGAGTGCTGCCAGCACTGGGGATCTACAGTTCATTGAATTCTAACATGTACTGTGACATACTGAAGCAGAGCATGATCCCCTCCCTTCATAAACTGGGCCGCAGGGCAGTACTGCAACATGATAACGACCCCAAACACCCCTCCGAACGACCACTGGCTTGTTAAAGAAGCTGAGGGTAAAGGTTATGGACTGGCCAAGCATGTCTCCAGTCTTAAACCCTATTGAGCATCTTTGGGGCATCCTAAAACGGGAGATGGAGGAGCGCAAGGACTCTAATATCCACCAGCTCCTTGATGTCGTCATGAATGGGTAGAAGAGGGTTCCAGTTGCAACCTGTGAAGCTCTAGTGAACTACATGCCCAAGAGGGTTAAGGCAGTGCTAGAAAATAATGATGGCAAAACAAAATATTGACACTTTGGGCCCAATTTGGACATTTTTTCTTAGGGGTGTACTCACTTTTGTTGCCAGCAGTTTAGACATTAATGGCTGTGTGTCGAGTTATTTTGAGGGGACAGTAAATTTACACTGTTATACAAGCTGTACACTGACTACTTGACATTGTATCAAAGTGTCATTTATTCAGTGTTGTCGCATGGAAAGATATAATGAAATATTTGAAGAAATGTTAGGGGTGTACTCACTTTTGTGAGATACTGTATATATATATATATATATATATATATATATATATATATATATATATATATATATATATATATATATATATATGTATATATATATATATGTATATATATATATGTATATATATATATATATATATATATATATATATATATATATATATATATATATATATATATATATATATATATATATATATATATATATATATTTCTACCTGTATATATATATATTTTTTTTTAAAAGCTGCACTAATGGTGATCTTGTGCCTGCCATGCATAAATACACTCCACCACCTCCACTGGCTTGAGTGAGTAATGTTTGGCACCGAAATCAGAATAAGTCCACTTGACATAAAGAGCATGCATCCAATAGCTCAGGGAGAGTGATTGTGAAAAGGACTGAGGTGACTGTCTCTAGCTCCTGGATTCTTACTGTATAAAGCCAGCTCTTTGTGGATGTATTCCTCGTCTGGTTGTCTCCACTGAAACACACACGTATACAGTACAATGGAGCAGGATCTAAGTGTTGTGTGGCGGTCCCCTCTGAGGGGCTGGGTTTGGGTGTGTGCTGATCACAGGGGGATTAGCAGACTGTAGTGCGGGGTCCCTCGACACAGCAACAGAGCAGTCAATTAAAACATGAAGGAGGTAGGATGGGTGATCTCCCCGCCAAAATAAAATACAAAAAAATAAAAAAGCGGAGGAAGACGGCAAAGTGAGATGTAAAGACTTTTTGAGTTTTTCTTCTACATCAAGCGTACTGTTTTAAAGCCCTCTCCATCCTAGAGGGGCTTTGAACCCCAAAGCGCCAGGAACCACACGCCTAATTTGCAGTTTGACGACACAATAGATTCCCATCAAACCCCGCACACAGATCTTTTACAGTGTAGGCCACAACATGTAAAGCTCACTGTGACTGTGTGTGTGTGTGTATTTGTCCATGTGTCGTCCTGTCTGTGGAACTGTGTGTGTGTTTTTATGGTTCTCCCTTATGTTTCTGATGGGATTTATACAGATATATGGGTTATAGTAACACAAGCACTGCAGAAATTACGACGGTGGTTGTGTGTTTTGAAGCTGGCGAAACACAACAGGCAAAGGAATTGTTTTTTTCAAGCACCGGAGATTTTGGTCTATTTTGCTTCCAGAGCATGCCTTATTTCATATTAGTATGAATCAACGGTCAAAAACGTACATTAAGGTGTTACAGTTTGACTTAACATGGTCTGTTTGCATCTGTATATTTCTCCTATACAACCATCTTTAACGGCCATTATCTCAACATGGTTTTTTTTCTTTACCAAACATCTCAACTTCTAATGCCAAATTTAAATGTTTAAAAATATTATGAAAAAAATATAATGCAGAAAAGAATTGTTTTAATGTAAGTAATCAACTGGCAATGTTTAATGATGAAATCTCTACGTTTAAAAAGCTGACCCTATTCAACCTACAGTGTATGGCCTTGATATAATGGCGACCTTTAGGCCAACAGAAAAACAAGTTTAGACAAGGGTTAGACATAACACTTTCATGTGACAGATAATGTAACTGAATGATTCAGTCCTGACTACTGCCATGCATCTCATTCAAACACATGTTTAGCACATGTCTGTTTTTTTTTACTCTTAAAAAATCTTTGGAGATAAAATACTTGCATTCAAGGACCTCAAGACACCATTTATTTGTGGATCCTAGAAATCTTTTCTTTTCCATTTTCTAAAGTATTCTACCTGATTCATAACACGTCGTTACATCAGCCAATCACTGCATGTACTGAGGGTGCTCCTGCCAGTTCAAACAGTCAGCTTTCACAAGAAAGATCGTTTGGTGGGACCTCCCTGTATTGAACTGGGTGATAGAAACCCAATCTTTTAATGTCAGATCATTCGCAGTTTGGTTTAGGTTGGAAAATAAGTGATTGATATTTCCGTCTTATAGAGGATGACTGCTCTTTACATTTTAATATGTCATTTGGCTTAGATGTATATTGTTAGATGACAAAAAGAAAGGAAAAAAAATGTATTGAGGCAGTGGAAGTGTGATAGCGTGCACAGATGTATCCGTATGCTACTGATTTTGAGAATTTCCCAGGGTGTAGTTAGGACAGCAGCAGCAGGCAGACTTGGATTATGTATCCTCTTTTATTCAATCATTGCATTGCTCCATGGCTGACACTTGATCAATACTGCAATCTCCCAGTGATCAGAATATGCCAGACAGTTGTCTCTCCACAG
Organism: Hyperoplus immaculatus; assembly: GCA_949357725.1. Lineage (NCBI taxonomy): Eukaryota > Metazoa > Chordata > Actinopteri > Uranoscopiformes > Ammodytidae > Hyperoplus > Hyperoplus immaculatus. The sequence continues at coordinate 19,803,133 of OX442370.1, forward strand.
AATTCCATTAGTTTTCTCCCTTCAGATTGATGCACTAAAACAAGATATTGAGTGAGAAAACAACAATTTGATGACTATCTCCTGGGTTTTTATTCTTGCTTTTAAAGGATATTCTTGAGTGCATGCGTCAACCGTTCTATACAATTAATTGAATTAATAACAACTTAAACGTATAAACTTGTTTAGAACTTTTACATACGAAAAAAATGCATGTTAACCATTAAGGTGCGAACACACTGCACTCCGCGGTGCGGCGGTTGGCCGCGCAAATCGCAGGTTCCGTGCCGCGTGATCATATTGGGTCATATTGTGTCCGCCGCCCGCCGCCCGATCGAGTAGCCTTCTCCTACTCTGGGGATATGCTGGTGCTGGTGCTAACCAGTGCTGAGGGGACCAGTCTGCTGTGCTGATGGTGCTTTACCCAAGCTAACCGGTTCTAACTTGCTAACTTTGTTCATATAAAGCAAAACTGATAGCTGTACACAGGCAACAGTAGGCCATTCACAGAACTTCATTCATTTTCCTTTATTTATTCTCGAAAGATCAATTGAGGGTTACCCTCTTTTACAATGACGTCGAGACACATTACAGATACACAATATACAATTAGAATACACAACAAGCTTACAAAGAGACAACAACAATTAAAACATTCAGATCAATTGAATAAAGCAGAACAATAGCCTAATTAAAACAGTTACAAGTGGAGTGGGGCTGATTCAAAATAATAACTTTAAATTGGTTAACAGTTATGAGTGTATTTATTTTAATTTGATGTTGTAGGCTGTTCCAGGAGTCAGGGGCACTGTGGCTAAAAGCAGTTTTACCAAGGTCAGACCGGGCGTATGGAACATATAACATGAGCATTTCAGTTGAGCGGGTTTGATAAAGCCCATCTGAAATGGTAGCAAACGGTGACAATTATGTTTTCATCCATCTTAATTTCTTCTGTCCGTTGTCCCAAAGCGAGTGACGTCAGGAGGAGCTCAACGCTGATTGGCTATCGCGGCGCGGCCGGCGGCAAAAAGATCAATATTTTAAACTCCTGCGGTGGCCACGCCACCCTAGCACTGCGTGAAAGGCTCAATGCCTGCCGCCGGCCGCGCAAAATACATTGACTTTGTATGTAAACTCGCCGCGCGGCGGAGTGCAGTGTGTTCACACCTTTAGGAGTCCAGGGCTATTTTTGCCGTTTTTGCATACTTTTGATTCTGACTTCTTTAATCACATTTAGAAATAGTTAACATGCCAATGTTTGGTATCCTTTTTATCAGCTCTACCTCACCTTTTTGACCTAATAGTTATTCTTTAAATTTTGACATATTATATGAACATATTGGACCCAAAACCACCAAAAAAATCGAAAAACTTAATTAAAAAATATATTATTTTTACTATAGGTAATACAAACATTCCCAACAAAATATTTTGAAAGCTGAAAATAAATACATGGGATGTCATAATGATAATTTAAAAGTTTGATTGAGGTGGCATCAACCTAAATACAAATTTAATTAACAAATAGCAGGTGAATACAAAGGCGTTTTCCCCAAATTCCTCAGAGTTCTGTCAACCATAACACAGAGGGCTCATCAAAAAATGTTTAGCATGCTGTGTTTGGTATATTGTGTTTCAGTGCAGCTTCACCTACATTACCTTGCCGTTATTATTTCACTCTGAGATACTTTGTGAACATTATGGACCTAAAAATAATAATAAAAGTAGAATTTTCATATTGCTTCATATTGGCCTAGCCAAAAAATATACATAGGTAGACTATAATATAACATAATATATAGGCTAGAATATATATATATGACTTGTATATATACTGTAGTCTAAAGTAAAGATTGTTACTGTGTCTCTAGGCCACATCATTATTTCCTAGGCTACGTTATGTAGGCTGGCTGTGTGTGTGACAGTCAGTGCTTCAGTCAGACAACAATGGCCACTTCATGTAAATAGTCACTATTTGACTCTGAGGATGAACTGTCCGCCTCCTTCATATCAAAGAACAAGCTAATAACTTGACTCACGTTCAACGTTTGCTTCAATATTACTAAAATAGTCTCCGTAGTAAACTCTCACTCTTCCTCCGTGTGTCTGTCTGGTCTGTCACTCACTCACTCGTTCACTAGCTGCCTGCCTTGTCTCTCCCTGTCACTCTTCTTCGTCTCTTTTCGTTTAGCTTCGTATCACTCCGCCAACCCCTCCCCTCCCTGTTTAAATTGGCCTGATGAGCAGTACTAGCCTGGCTCCGTCCGCCTACCTACTTTCGCCCACATTTTATTTTCCCTTCAGTAGTCAGTCTGGGGCTCGGGTGTATTAATGGGATCTAGCTGAGGAAAATTGACGGCCGTCCAATCAGCGAACAGAGCGAGTGGCTGAGAACGATGACGTCGAAGTCGCGCTCCAGATTCACTTGAATGCTGCGTTCCTTTATACTCGGAACTCAGAGATTTCCGACTTGGAAGTTCCGAGTTCCGACCTGTCTGTGCTCCAGTGCATCTGCTCGCGAAAGTATGGATGTCTACAACCTTTCTCATCCAAATAACTAAACATTAGGCTCTGGCAAGTTACCGTTGCCAGGTACGGTAGATCCATAGACTACAATATGTTGTGAAGTCGGACATTTCCGAGTTCCCTGTACAACTGGAACGCACCGTCAGGAGCCGGCTCATGACATACGTCGCGACCAAATGTTATGCGATTGGTTGGCTGATCCAGAGTGGCACTGGGCAGAGCCAATAGTTTTAAAGCTCCCATATTATACACTTTTCGGTTCTATTATACACCATATTATATGGTCTTAGCGGTCCCTAATACGTTTTTCTTTAATTGTTTGCTGAAAAAAACTTTCAGATAATTTATTGTACTATGCTGATGTTCAGCTAATCTCACAATGGCCTATTTTTTAAAAAGAGCTGCAGCTCCCCTCGTAAATATACAATCTTTGAGCTCCCCCCGCCTCCTGTCCGGAAGTGAAGCCAGATACGCCTTGCCCTCTGTCTGTCAGGGCCGTGGACCAATAAGAAATAGGGGTGTGGGCTGCACAGTGGAAGCTTCTGGCTTTCTAGTTTTTGAGGTCAGAAAAGGGGAGAATTCTGACTGGAGTATATTGGGGGGGAGGGGTGGGGGTTTCAGAAAGGGGGAGAGTGAGAAAAGGAGAGATTGTTATTTTTTTAAATATTTTGGCAGTCTCTAGGCACACCTTGGACCCAAAGATGTGTTAGAACACATTTAAAAAGTGCATTTAGCATAATATGTGACCTTTAAACTTCAACAGACAACCGCCTCCAAGTGAGTGAACGTTTGCCAAATTTGCCAAAGCAGTTTCAGACCTTCTGTACAAATTAAATGAAGTATGATGGTCTGGTTGGACCAGGCTAGAGCAGTACACCTTCCAACATTGTTTTCTGCTCCGTGAAATGGCAAAATACGGCGGAGATATTAAAATATTTAATGGCCGCCACAATCGAATTCTCATACTTTTGAGTAAATAAAATAGTTTTGTATCAACTTCAAACCATCGTATCTCTGGATATACTGGGTCTATTTGCATGAAAGAAAGACTGGCATAGAGTTTCAAGCAGGTACGTACTTTCGACAGTAAGTGTCGGTGAAGTTGGCCCGACTCTTGTTTTTAGGCAACGTCGTCATGAACAGGTCACGTGATCTGATCATGCCGGTGTGACCGGGGACCCCTAAGGGTACATAGGCCTATGCATGAATACAATCTCTATATATTTGTTGAAACATTTCCAAAAAGAATGAAACTCATTTTATATCTGGACTTGTATTGGATGTAAATAACTTAGTCTAAAAAATGAAATAGAAAATTGAAAATTAATAAAATAAAAATGGTTAGACTTTGGGTCTTAAGTAATAACACAACCTCAGTTACAAGTTACATGTTTAAATCAGTTTAAGGTTTTTAAAAGTAAAGTGGTCTCCTGTGTTAAAGTCTGATGCTCTGATGACCTACCTATCCGACCTGACCCTGAACACATCACACCATACTGTGACCTATTATTGCAGAGCTGATGTTCCTCGGAGGGTCCTGACATGTTGCTGCTTATTTTTAATTTTATTCAGCGATCGGCCCCCCATCCTCTTTCTTTGGGCCTGTGTGCGTCGCCTCATCTCTGGAGACAGTATGCATGTCTTCTTGGGTTGCCACAATGTGAATATTTAAAGGAAACAGCATGAATAAATCAATGCCCTACTACTGGATGTTACTTATCGGCAGCCAGAGCTGATGACTGACAACTGGATCAAACCCAGAGAGTTTCTGGTTCAGATTTATCACACTTGACTTCAGCATCAAAAACTGTATGTTCTGACTTTATGCTCTTTGGGAAACAGTGATATTCTTTATTTTATTTTTCTAATGCTCTGCTGTCACTATATGCTGAGCTTAGTGACAAATATGCTTGAGCGGTATCAGTGGTACAGTGATATTAAAGTCAAATTGGAACAGTAGAATAGAACACAAGGGGTTCTGGGCCTCCCTTGAAACAGATTTGTATTATTTGGAATGATTTTAGTGGTGGGGTGAGTGATTCTGGAGAATGTTTCTTGACAAAATCACTTTTTTGTCAAATCAGTTAATGTCTCCTCAAAATCTGCTTCCTGTCAGCACTGTGAGTTCTGAAAGAAAATCTGGTGTTAAGACAGCCTAGGCTCTGTAACAGAAGGGGCCCACCATAGCATGTAAACATGCCCATTTACAGAGTCTAGGCTGCGTGTTATTAACACAAGATTTTTTTCTCACAGTATGGACAAGAAGCTGATTGTGAGGATATATTCACTGATTTGACAAAAAGTGATTTTGACAACAAACATTCTCTAGATGTGCTTACCCCATCTTGAGTGTCACGGTGCATTAGTACATTGAGCGTCAGATGCATTCTGATATGGCTGTGAAAACTGCATCTGTGAAACCTGAGCTGTGCACCCCAAACATAGAGAAGCAGTCATTTAAACCTCTCATTTTTTATTACCTTTTTATTTTCCACAGTGTCAGGCCACGTTTCAGACGATCTAGCCTTAGAAACAGAAACTAGGACTCAGGTTACACAACATCCATCGACCAATCAGTGGCAGGGACACAGAGAACAGGAAGTAGAATTAAGTGGCAAGTGCTAATGAGCAAACTCTGTGCAGTGACATGTTTGCTGCCGTTGGCTCAGGTTTGACATGGATTCACCCGAGAGGGAAGTCAGCAACAAACCATGATCCACCAAATCCTTTCATCTGTTTGGCTGGCACAACAACCAATCAACTGTCAGGAATATGATAACAAAAATGGGTGCAAAGCTGAAAAACAACACATTAATAAAGGTAAAGTCAGCGATTCAGGAGATTGCTTGTTGTCAAAACAATGTTTCAGACCGGAATACTTTAGTCAAAATAGAAGCTTAATTTTTTTTTCAATTAGCAGAATACTTTGCAGTAATTATATTTGGCGGTATGGTTCTGATCCATGATCTCCACACGCCCGCGTGGAAAGGTTTAAGGCAGAGAGCGCCCTCCCTCTGACCTCCATGAGCTACATGGATTACCGAAGGTGAGGAAATCTGCAGCAAGGACCCCCTAGGGTGTAGAACAGAACAGGCGTCAATGACAACAGAAATGACATTGATGACAATACAGTTAACAAGAAGGTGGTGGGGTGGAGGTGGGTTGCAAGAGCTTGCAGAGGAAGCAGCACCAGTAGACAGGCTAGAGCAACTTAAATAAGGCGCCACTTTGAGTGTACGGCCAATGGTGTGCTAGGGGCTGTCATCTTGGCACTACCCTCGATCAATTTTTTGCCACAATCAGTGAATATCTCGACACAAACTAATACCTTTCTGTACTGTTGTCTGCTAAAAGAAATCCAGTGCTAATACACTGCCTAGGCTCTGTAAACTGGCATGTGTGCTAGCTACAGTGGGCCCCTTTGTTTGCATACCAGTTTACAGAGTCCAGGCGGTGTATTAACACTAGCTTTCATTCAGAGCATAAACAGTAAGGAGAGGTAAATTATGAGGAGATATTCACGGATTTTGACAAACAATTATTTTGCCAACAAGCGTTCTCCAAAATTGCAGGCTCCACCTTTAGAATTGTCACATTTCATCACATTTGATTATTAAAAACAATTTAGACCCCTGGTTATGACACAATAAACATGACTGCTCTGAGTTTCCTACTATCATACCTCTATAGTTAGGTTTAGACAAGTGTAAGATCACACCACACCAAGTTCAACATTGTATGTTTTTTTAATTAATTATCATCATTAGACCTTTATCAAAATCATCAACAATGGCAATGTCCAGAGCATTCCACCAATGACTTACTGAAAACCCTTCATTGGCAATACATCAGTTAGTCGTGAGGACAGTTCACTGAAAACTGATAAATGCTACATTACTGGTGGCTTTAGCGTAAATGATAGGGGGATCACAAACGTCATTGGGATTTATCAGATGGATACCCATGTTCAACTCAACACTGAGATCCATATAACAGTTATTACATTTTTCAGTCTGGCCCAGTAGCGGCTAACAGTAAGTGATGTTAGCAATATCAATGAATGCCTTCAAACAAAAGAGCAATAACTCAGTCATGGTAAAACATCTCATGAAATAATATCTGTTATCTTGATGCTTCTGATAAGGCCACAGCAACACAGGCAAAATAAAATTGCACATAAACAACAAAATACAATCAAAGTCATATCAAAAAGAGAGCAAAGTGAACACATCCAAATGTATATATTTGCTTGTGTGCTGTCTATGTGGATATAATAATGAGGGAAACCTTAACCTTTTGCTGTTACTGCCTTTCTTCACAATCCCAGTCAATCAGAGCGTATTCAAAAAGGCTGGGGTATAGGACACACCAGGACCTTTATTTCCAGATAGACAGGTCTTGCCATTATCATTCATATTAAACAATAACCCAATGGCACTTATTTGTCAGTGAAACAATATCAGCGGTCAATCAATAATGCATCCAAGGTTCAATTTGAAATGGATATCCTGCTTTCAGTTAATATTGTCTGCGGTTGCTTGGCGATACCGCTCTGTGTCTATGAAGGAATTACCTGGCTAAATAATCGGAGGCTATAGCGCTGGAGTCTGCTACACTAGCAGATATTTATCTCTTCTGGGAGGAAGGCTTAATATCACAGGAAACATTAATATAAGAGCAGGATAAGCAAATACTCGTGGAGATAAGATGACTAGCTATCAAGCGGCTAAACGATTTCCGACTACCGCACGTCAATAATGGGAAAGCTTATGCATTTGTAAAAAGTTCTGCTTTATTGCCGATTTACATAGAAATTGCCTTATTTGAGTCTAAATAAGGACTCCTTTCGTTCACTTATTATAGCTCTTTATCCAAGGTCTGGCGTAGGATATGGTATTGATTGAGAGTTTCTATGCTAGTGCACTGCACTGATGGGAGACATTCTCAACACTTAAGAATAGCCTTACCATTCTACAGTTGCCAGCGGTGCACATACAGTACAAACATTTACTCAAGTGCAGTATTGAAGGATCTGTACTTGGTTATATTTTTGTTTAATAGCTACTCAATACTCAACACTTCTTTATACATTAGTTGATCTCTAAATGTGTAGGGAACTCTGACTGTCAATAATTTTTTATTAGCATTATACGTTGTATAAACTCACCCAGCTTAACGTGGTTTGTCCAAAAGGATTGGTGGTCTTCACGATGGGTGTGTACATAATAATCTTTACTTGTGCACAGTTTTAACTGTTTCATTTGTTGATATTGGGGTGACTGTGGCTGAGGTGGGAGAACGGGTTGGCCAATGATCAAAGGGTTGGCGGTTCGATTCCCGCCCTGCCACTTGTGTCATTGTTGTTGTGTCCTTGGGCAAGACACTTCACCCACCTTGTGGCCCACAGGTGAGGGCGCCGACCAGATGCCGCTGGTTGGATCCCCGGCGCCGGACAGGAGGGTGTGATTTGTGGCCCTGGGGCGGCTGGGATTGCATCTACGGTGCCCATCATTCTCTACTATGTGTCTTTGAGTGGGACACTTAACCCTGAAAACTGCAGAGTTGATGTGGTATATCTCACATTGTTTTCTTCCTTAAAATAACTCCAATCAGAGTGTGTTTTACTTTCAAAGATAGACATTGATGGACTAAACCTAAGATTGCATGGTTTGGATGGATCGTCAGTTGATAACATTATTTTTTTAAAGTCCTACATTTCTGCTGTAAAATAATCAGCAGTATTGTAATATGGTCCATTATTATAAGCCCATGAGGTAAATGAGTGGAATGTGGCAGGGGATATGTTATCCGTGTAAACAGTGCAGTTGGGGCGACATGCATGAAATACAGCTGCCTCCACAGACTCCCACAAACCTGTTATTGATGAACACATAATGCTAGATTGTGCTTTTTCCCTGTGTGGCTCAACGTTAGCACACACAAAGACCATAAGAATAATTATTATTTCAAGAGAACAAATATTACCCCTTGGGCTCCAATTATTTTCATGCATTGGCTCCTTCAGTGTTGGACAACATTCTTTTTTTTTAATTGTTAAAAAAAAATTTTTCTGCTTCCACCCTGTGTGTTAAAAAATGGGAGTGTGGAGTGCATAATGAGGCCAGGTCATGGAGATATGGACATGATAAATTCACTCTATCTGAATACATACATAACTAAACATGTGAACCCAAGACAGTGGATGAAACAATCGAGTTGCCCTGGTCTGGAGTTTTGAAAGGGAGTTGCAGTTGCCAATCCAATCTAAAAACCAAGGCCATGTCTCAAAAATACTCTCTGAATTACAAAACAGTTATCTTCACATTTTTACATCTGTAGTGTGTGGCATATTATTTTGGCAAAATGTCCTAAACGAAAACACACTCAGGGTTAGTTGATTGAGTCTGTATGATATGATATTATATAATAACACTGATTTATAACTACATTTTTTGAAGTTTAGCCATTTTAGAAATTTGACTTCTGTTTACTTACTCCAAGATAAAGTAACACTATTTTAATCATCACAACTCAGCTTTAGAAATGCATTTGGAATTTCTTCATTCATTTTAAATCTGTCACTTCATATTTGAACTTCCATCCCTCATGGCAGCTTTTGATGTATTGCTAGCAGTCCAAATAACCCCTGGAACAGTTGATTCCATATTGATCCTAGAATGTCTTACATAATAAAGGTGAATCAAGTGTATGTAGATTGTCTTGATCCTGGTTTGTATTGTTTTAATACAGATCACGAGTCAAGTCCATTTCATTCATTTAGTCCGTAAAAACATTTGCTTTAAGTGGCTTTACAATCACTACGTCATGGGCCACCCTTTACCCTCAGAAACTGGGTTCAAATTGATCACAGACAAGAATAAACAGCCTACCTCAAGTTCCTTTAACATATCAGGGCAAGTATACGCAAACAAATAATGTGTCTTAATAGTTTTCGATGATATGAAGTCCTGAAAATGACAATTAAGATGTTTGAACTAGAAACGTAACACATTTATAAAATATTAATTAATAGGATTTTTTTATGATTTTTAATAGTGTTGGCAATGAAGCCAACACTGAGTGAAAATGTGTTTTCCTGTCTCAACACAAGACAATAACAGATTAAGATTCAAAGTCTTAATGGCTAGCTTGATTTGTTGGAACATTAACTTTTTAAAATAGAAATGCTTATCATTTATGTTTCTAAAGAGTTGTAATTGTTGTTATTGCCAAAAAAAATGTCAGCTCGCGTATTCACAGTGTACAGGTATGTTGGGCATTTCAGTCAATGAACTAATTCGATTAAGTAAAATAAGTTGTACAATGTTTGTGTAAAAAGCAGGCGATGCTCATGCTGCAAGCAACAGCGTAATCAATGATTGACCCTTTTAAAGGCGGATTCTGGAGAGTACTGGTTTTCAAAATCACTTTTTGTCAAAATCAGTGACTGTCCATATTGTTTGTGAGCTGAGAAAAAATCTGGTGTTAATAATACACAGCCTAGGCTCTCTAAACTGGTCTGTAAACAAAGGGCATGTAAATGAAGGGGGCTTACTGTAGCTGGCAACATGCTTGTTTACAGAGCCTAGGCTGTGTAGTAACACCAGTTTTTTTTCAGAGCACACACAGAAAGGACAGGTAGCGGACTGTAAGGAGATATTCACTGATTTTGACAAAAGTTGATTTTGACAACAAGCGTTCTCCAGAATCACTGACTCCACCTTTAATCTAAAATGACCGAAAGCGGTGAAGAAGCTCACTTTGGCTCCACGCAATCACTGATGTTGTCAAAGACATGGTAAAGTCCATTCCAACTCATTGGCAGTGACCTACTGTAAAAAATGGAGATTGGACTCCAGTGGAAGACACAACAACCCCCAAATCTTTTTATTATTATTTTTTTTACATTATTTAGTAGTCCAACTGTTTTCTTTCACACTGCGAAAAAAAGAAAAAAGCATTTGCTTGGTTAACGACGAAGGCACACGGTAAACTCCCATGTTGACTGACGATCACTGAGATGTATGACACCTCTCAACTTGTCATAGAGGAGTTATTTGTACACCGTGCTGCTGCTGCTTCCATTCTGTGAGAGGAAAAGAGCAGATGTCCCGTCTTAATTAGGCCGGCGGTGATGTTTTTAATGACTTCTAGAACCATCTAGATCTTCCTCCTGTCACTCCTCTGGGCCCTGCTGCTCTTTGTCTAAGACTGCTATGTGAGTTTTTGACACATTTTTAAATGCTCTAAAGACAGCCAAGCTAGAGATATAGAACGTTCACTGAAGGCACGCACACATGAATGTAGAGGCGGGAGACAAAAGTGTTGTGGAATGTGTTGTCGAAGAAAACGAGAGCGACTTTCCCCCCTAATGTCTTCTATGTTGTTCGTTTATCATGCACACACTTCACTTATAGGGAATGTGGTGCACGTATTGTAGTAAAAAATATATTTAATTCATGGTATATAAAGTTGAAAAAGTAGGCCATCATAGTTGATGCAGGATCTGCTGTGTGCGCTCCTTTAAATAATAGTGCCAAGGAAGGAAAAAAAAAAACGCCCTCCAAGGAATGTGTGTAGTTCTCTCTCTCTCTCTCTCTAAGGTTTTCAGTCAGACAACACCTTCTCTTTTCCCTTTCTTCCCAAAAGCTTCAGCTTGCTTTTCTTCTGTTTGGTTATTCTGTAGTTCAGCTACACGAAGAAATAAAAAGCCTTCGTTCTTTTATTATTCTTTTCTCAGCCAAGACACCATAATACTGTCAGGGAACGTCTTTTCCCCCCTTTCATTCATTTTAAAAGTGGATCATGGCTCAATACACGCTTCACAATGAAATATCATTTGAACAGACAGCCTCATTTTAGAGCGGCAGATCAAATATGAATATAGTCCCATTTGCCAGTGACACGCCGCCCCCTGTGATGTGTCAATGAGTAGCATCTGTTGGAGCATAGGCCAACACACACACCACATCATCTTTATCCTATCTGCACTGCACATTAAAACACCTCCAGGTAAAGATAGAAGTACGTTTCTGAACTAATGTTATTGCTTTTGCCCGTAATGAGGGTATAAAATGTTATTAATATTTTAGAACAAGCCCTATTTTTCATTTCTGGAAAAAAAAACACTGTGGGGCTTCTTTTTCAAAGGCTTTCAGTCAAAACCCAATGGGAGATTCAATTGACTTTAATCTTTGCATTCGTTTGAAAATTTGAGCCCATTAGTTAACTTTGCCTTACACCGTGCAGTTTTTTATTGCATTTCAATGAAGCCGCTTTTCCTGTGGTGTTAAGACACTAATAGTTGCTTCAAATAGCAAATGAGAGAGAGAGAGGGAGAGAGAGAGAGAGGGAACACAAGCATGAGAGAATAGGAGTGGAATGGAAATGGAGACGATGGTTTAAGAAAAGTCAAACATATTATTATGAAACATCTATATTTTCAGTTTTGAACGTTCTATATAAGACGACCTTGGGGGGGTTAGAGAAAATCCAATAGATTGCAATGAGGGAGCCGTCATCACATATTTATGTGCTGGAGTGAATTATTTTTCAGATTGAGACACAGGCATTAGGTATTCTGCATGTGGCACCTTTTCATGCACTGACAACATATCAGCAGCATCCACACAGTGTAGCAAAGGCTAATTGGAGCAAGGCATTGTGGGTACAGCAATGAGAGGGTCAGAATGGTCATAATAAAATCAAGGAATAAGGGTAGGACCTGAATTATTCTCTTTGATTTCAGGTGGTCCTCGGAAGTGAGACTGTCTTAATTGCCAGGCTTCTGTAGTGTTCCTCTCCTCTACCCCACGCTTTCCACCAGTGAAAAATCTCTTTTCCACCTGCTGTCACATGAGCTGTAATGTTACTACGTACTTTTCCGGTGGGCATTTTTTTATCTTTGCAGAGACAGAGATGAAATGGGGCAGAAGGGAATGATTTGCAGAGAACGACCCGGGCTGGATTCTAACCCGGTTCTGCTGTGAAGAGGACTGAGAACTGTGTAATATAATTTTTACTTTAAAATTAACAGCAATCAAGATGTGTTTCAAATTTCAAAACACATTCTCATGTTAGGTGACTGGTTAGACCACCATTCCTCAACAACTATGAATTATCATTATGCAATGTTATCAAAATAATATAAATCTGACAGAGTTGACACGTATCTGACGGAGTTGACAAGTATATCTTATCGATTTGACATATATAACGGTGGTGACAAAAACCCAGATGTAGTCATTTTAACCATCAAATACATAGAATAATCAATAACAGTGATTTTATAACAGCACATTATTGGTTGAGCGTTAATTCAAGATTCACATTACAGTCTTTCAATCAGACTTGCTCTAACCAAATCGCCTCATTTTGTAAATCATCCTGTACTTTTTTAAGAATCATTCATGACAAAAGAAGATTGTGAGAGTTTCCATAAATACAGTATTAAAAAACTAAACCCTATTTCTGTATTTAATATAATTATAATAACTTGAAAACCACCAAAATATGATGCCTTAACATTGAATGTCAACTCCGTCATTGGCCCATCATCACTGTCAGACAGGAAATCTGACGGAGTTGACATCTGACGGTGTTGACATATTTAATGTTTTCTTAAACAAAACAAATGGAATGTATCTAGTAGCCATTTAGTTTTTCTGTTGATGTTAGGCGCTAGTATAAACTAGCCTACTTCAGGAAAATAAAATTATCGAAACATTTCAAATAACTTCTTCAGGAATTGTAAGTCGTTGTTGACGTATCATGGTTGTGACGCAGCACTTTCAAGAATTGGAATGTAAAATATTCTAAAATTACAACACTTATCAGAGCCTGTCTGACTCTAATGTACTCTGCAGAGGTAGAATGTGACAAGAGGTCCTTCATAGTGACAGCTGCCCCTTATTTTGCCTGATGTTATTACATTTGAATGCATTGTCTGACGATTTTGACAAAGTGGGGACACCACTTAGAAACCTTATAAAACATCAATGTGTTGTAGGAAAACAGTTTGTATTGATTTGAGAGATGATTTAGTATTGCTTTTGATGAAGAAAGCTCTTTTTAATCATTAAAGTAATTTTCATATGAATGATTGAACTGAGATCTCTGAGACTCTGAGATCATCGTGAGAAGATAACAAGTGTCATATATTTGACATAATAAATTTAAAATTAAATTTAAGGGGATAATTGTGCTCCAGACATTCTATTCTTAATCCCTAATAACATCTATAATTTTAAATATTTTTAATTTTTAAACATAACAGCAGTTACTATTGCAAGACGGTCTTTTGTCCCGCTTCTGAAGAATCACTGCTTTATTAATGCAATTTATTCAGAAAAGGCAAACACTTTCATGTGTAAATATACAGGATACATAGTCTGGTAAGCATGAATGTGTGTACAAAATGTTCTGCCAAAGCTATCTAAAAATGTTTGAGATATTTCACTTCTGGCCTTGTCATCTACAGAGCCACGCACTGGTACACATTTTGATTAAGGAATTCATGTTTTTTTTTAACATTTGGGACTCTCATATATTAAACCTCGACTCCAATGTTTGAATCTAGGACAATGATACGTGATTTGTAATTGATATGACCCTCACTGTGACCAAAGCACATGTCAGTTAGCTTCTTCCTTAGCTCGTCACTGATAGCAAACAACAGGTGCTGGACAGGCAGAGTGACAGAGCCTGCAGCCGTGGTGAAATGAAGTGATTAGCCATCTTAATTAGCTGTCTAGCTTTGGCCCTGGCCTTTTCTGCATGATGGAAAGTTGTGCTGTGAGGATCAATATGGAGTAAAACAACAGCTACCCAGAAGCCTCCTCTTAATCAAGCCTCTGTTTGAAAAGCTGAGACACAACAGAGAGAAAGCTTGGCTGGTTAGGATAGCAGCCACTGTATAACCCTCTCTATTGGCATGCGTTGAGCTCATTATTCAAACAGTCCGTAGATGGTAAACTTCTGGCTTTTGTCATCCACTATTGCTGAACTCAACACCTTTGAACTCTTATGTCTGTCAATATCAGAAGGAAACCATTCTACAATGTTTAATTGTATAATAGAGAAATGACCACCGTTGTCTTTCGGTTATTGCAAACTAACATATATATTGATGTATGTTATGCCCCTGTAAAGCACTTTGAATTGCCTTGTGTCTGAATTGTGCTATATATCTGTAAATAAGGGCGCACTCACACTAGGCAAAGTTGCCCTGTTCCGTGCTCAAGTACCCCATTCCCCACTACCCCGCTGGCCTGTGCGCATGGACCTATTATGTTGCGGGGAACAGACTCATGTACTGTAAATTGACGTCAGGATCCAATCTATGTGGGTGCTCGTGCCAGCTTGTACTCGTACATTAGTATCTGTACTGTGCCGTAGCACACCTCGGATTAGAGTAAAGAGGGGCCTACCAGTAACCATGAGGTCTCTGGTTCCTCCCAGTAACCATGAGGTCTCTGGCTGGATCCCCGGCACCGGACAGGAGGGTGTTAGTAGTAAAACTAATGGCCCACCATCTCTAGCTGGCTGAATTGTGGTGGACATTGACTAAGGGCGCACTCACACTAGGCAATTTTGCCTGTTCCGTGCTCCAGTACGATTAGATACGCAGAGAGATGGGAAGATCGTTCAAGAGCTTGGGAGCAACAGCCTGGAAGGATCGGTCACCTCTGGTCCGCAAACGAGTACGTGGCACCATTAGCAGTTTCTGCTCCACAGACCTCAGAGCCCGAGCAGGGGTGTAAGGCTGAATCAGATCACTGATATAGGATGGAGCCTAATCATGCAAAGCTCTAAAAGTTAGAACCAGAATTTTAAAGTTGGTCCTAACGGACACTGGCAGCCAATGCAGAGCTTTTAGAATAGGGGATATGTGGGTCCTCCTATTAGAGCAGGTCAGAATTCTCGCTGCAGAATTTTGCACTAACTGTAGGCGAGACAGCTCCTTCTTGTTTAAACATGAAAACAAACTGTTACAGTAGTCTAAACGCGAATACACAAAAGCATGAATGATCAGCTCTAAATCATTTTGTGACACCATTTGCCTGCAATGAATTTGCCTCCTTCTTTACTGAGAAAATTCACAAAATTAGACAAGCTGTCACTGCATCAATACCAAGTTCAACATATGTGTTCCCTCTTAAAATCAATTCAAATGCAATGACAGAATTGTATCTTATAAACCACAAAAACCTGGAGGACATTATACAACACCTGAACTCCTCATCCTGTTGCTTTGACATTCTGCCCACAGGCTTCTTTAAAACAGTTTTTAGCTGTATGGCCTCAGATGTTCTACAAATTGTCAACATGTCCCTTCAGACAGGTGTATTCCCACAGGCCCTGAAAACAGCAGTCATCAAGCCACTCCTAAAAAATAACAATCTAGATACATCACTCATGAAAAATTATAGGCCCATATCTAACCTACCATTTTTAAGTAAAATCATTGAAAAAGCTGTTTATCAACAGCAAAATAACTACTTAGCAATGAATAACTGCTTTGATGTCTTCCAGTCAGGATTTCGACAACACCACAGCACTGAGACTGCTCTGGTTAAGGTCCTCAATGACATCCACTTAAACACAGACAGTGGCAAAAGTTCTGTCTTAGTTTTACTGGATCTCAGTGCCGCTTTTGACACAGTTGACCACAGCATATTACTAGATCGACTAGCAAACTGGGTTGGACTTTCTGGAACTGTACTAAGCTGGTTTGAATCCTACTTAAAGGATAGAGACTACTATGTGTCAATAGGCAATTTCACATCTGAGTGGACAAATATTGAATGCGGGGTCCCCCAAGGTTCCATTCTTGGCCCTCTTCTATTTAACATCTACATGCTCCCACTAGCTCAGATTATGAATAAGAACAAATTATGCTACCATAATTATGCAGACGACACGCAAATTTACATAACCATATCACCAGGAGACTACAGTCCGATACAGGCACTGAGTAAGTGCATTGAACAAATCAATGATTGGATGTGCCAAAATTTCCTTCAATTAAACAACGATAAAACTGAAGTAATTGTCTTTGGTGCCAAAGATGAACAATTAAAAGTCAGTGCACAGCTCACATCCATCATGTTAGAAACCACACCCCAAGCCAGAAGTCTTGGTGTTGTTATAGACTCCGACTTGAATTTCAAGAAACACATAAAATCAATTAATAAATCAGCCTACTACCACCTAAAAAACATATCAAGAATTAAAGGGCTTATGTCTCAGCAATATTTAGAAAAACTTGTCCATGCATTTATCTTTAGTAGACTTGACTACTGTAACAGTGTCCTTGCTGGCCTTCCAAAAAGATCTATCAGACAGCTTCAGCTAATTCAGAACGCTGCTGCCCGAGTCCTCACTATGACCAAAAAAGTAGATCACATTACCCCAGTTCTGAGGTCTTTACACTGGCTTCCAGTCACTCAAAGAATTGATTTCAAAATACTGATGTTGGTTTATAAAGCACTAAATGGTTTAGGGCCAAAATACATTACTGATATGCTGATACGTTATGAACCGTCCAGAGCCCTTAGGTCGTCTGGGACAGGTCTACTTACAGTCCCCAGAGTTAGGACTAAACAAGGAGAAGCAGCTTTTAGTTATTATGCACCAAATCTCTGGAACAAACTCCCAGAGAACTTGAGGTCTGCTGCAACTCTCAGTTCTTTTAAATCGAGTCTGAAGACTTTTTTGTTTCCATTTTAACCTGCAATTTTAATTTTATTTGCTTCTTTTATTTGCTTTTAAATGTTTTTAAATCGAGTTTTCATTTTTTTTTATTTGCTTCTTTTATTCGCTTTTAAATGTTTTATAATGTGTTTTATGTATTCTAATCTTGCCCCTGTAAAGCACTTTGAGTGGCCTTGTGTCTGAATTGTGCTATATAAATAAACTTGCCTTGCCTTGAGTTTAGAGATGTTCCTCAGCTGAAAAAAGCAGTTCCTGGTTAGCTGTTTGCAGTGCCGCACTAATGACATGTCTTTGTCAAAAATAACACCAAGGTTTCTTAGGCTAGGTTTAACAGACTGGCCTAGGTCACCCAAGTACTGGTTAATCCCTGGAATTAATTTATCAGGGGCAATAACCAGTGTTTCAGTTTTATCTGAATTTAACTGGAGAGAGTTATCACTTAGCCATTGCTTAATTTCTGCTCAGCAAAGAGCTAAGGAATCAAGCCTCTGGAACTCAGTTGGTTTGAACGTGCAGTACAGCTGGATATCATCAGCGAACATGTGGTACGAAACATCAGAAAATCTCTGAATGACTCTTCCCAGGGGGAGCAAATACAACAAAAATGATACAGGACCCAAAACTGAACCTTGAGGGACTCCACACAACAAATCTGCTGACTCAGACCTTATCTGGTTTGCTGTGACACTGAAGCTGCGTCCAGATAGGTAAGAGGAGAACCAATGTAGAACTGACCCTGACAGTCCTACTTCATCCCTCAGTCTTCTCAGCAGGATCTGGTGGTCGATGGTGTCAAATGCTGAGGATAGATCCAAGAGAACTAGAACAGTGCATTTACCAGAATCAGCGGACATCATGATGTCACTGGACACTTTCAGTAAGGCTGTCTCTGTAGAGTGGTGTTTGAGGAAACCAGACTGAAACTTCTCGGTGATGTTTTTTTGATCTAGGAAAAATGACAGCTGTTCAGAGACCACCTTCTCTAAGATCTTGGACAGGAATGGCAGCTTGGAAATAGGCCTGAAATTACTGAGGACTGTTGGGTCTAAACCTGTCTTTTTAAGTAGAGGCTCCACTATGGCATGCTTAAATGTATCGGGAAACACACCAGCAGTGAGAGAGAGGTTAACCATTTTGGTAACCCAGGGAGCAATAACGTCAAACACTTTGGCAAATAGCCTACAGGAAAGGATATTGGATGAGCAAGAGGAGGGTTTCATCTTGGTCACCAGTGCTGAGATGTCATTAAGAGATACCGACTTAAATGAGGACCACAAGCTGGAGACAGGCTCAATGACAGCAGGGGTTCCACATAAAAGGGGCGGGATTTTCTCCTTGATCGACTTAATTTTGTCGGTGAAAAATCTCAACAAAGCATTGCTGTCCGCTTCACAAAAAACAGGGGTGATTGGGGCAGCAGGACATACAAGAGAATTAATTGTGTCAAACAATACTTTAGGGTTCTTTTTGTTTAATGTTACCAGTTTGCGAACATACTCAGATCTGGCATTTTGGACCATGTCATTGTACGAGGCCACAAGATCCCTGGGATGAAGTCTGTGCACCTCAAGGTTAGTGGATTTCCACAATCGCTCAGTCTTACGACATAGTCTCTTCAGACTCAAGGTGTCTTCATTTGACCAGGGGCACTTTTTATTTTGTATAGACAGGTTTGATTTAACAGGAGCCACCTGATCCAGAATGTTAACACAGTGATTGGTGAAACGGTGAATGAAATTGTCCACATCAAGGCAATCCATGAGCAAGAGAGGGTCAAACTTAGCAGAAAAATCATCTGCAGTATTGGCAGTGATAATACGCCTCTGAGACCTAACTTCTGTGGGCTTAGACTCAGGGCTGAAGTGCAGATCAAACAAAACAAGACAATGATCGCTCAAATGAACGTCATGTACGGACACATTCAAAATGTCTAGGCCAAGTGTAAAAACCAAATCTAAAATGTGGCCTTTCTGGTGCGTGGGCTCAGAAACATGTTGCTCAAATTAAAAGCTTCAGTCAATGTTAAAAATTCCATTGCGGAGCAAGATAAGCTGTCATCAATATGAAGATTAAAATCTCCAAGGATTAAAACAGATTCCAACTTTATTATGGAGGATAAAAAGTCACTAAAATCCTTCAAAAACACAGCAGCAGGACCAGGAGGACGGTAGATGGACACACAGTAAAACGGGTTAGAAGAACCCACCATTATCATCTGGGACTCAAATGAAGCAAAATCCTGGGTCTGTGTCACTTTGCAAGCACAACTGTCCCTATAGACAACAGCCAGACCCCCTCCACGACGACATGGGCGGGGCTTCACCACGGCAGAGCAGACAGCTGGACAGAGTTCATTTAGGTGAATAAACTCTTCCTCTCTCTGCCATGTCTCCGAAATAAACAATAAATTCAGCTTTTCTCTTGTGAAGAGATCATTTAAGGAGAAAGATTTATTTGAAATGGACCGTGCATTGAACAGCCCGATATGCAAAGTTGATGACATCACGAAGGGAGTGTCCGTGGAGCCCAGCGGAATTGGTCGAAGGCACGTCCAGCGGTCACGTGGGCTCCAGCTGGTACGTGCGGTCAGGGCCGGTGTAAACACGGAAGAGCGTGCAGGCGATGGGAGACGACCACTACTACTCCAGCGCTGTGTAGACTCCAGGACCGTCGTCGCGGTCCAGGCAGACGGCGGCATGGGTGAGGTGTCACACAGGAGAGGGATCCGGCGCAAACACCGTGCGAGTTCTCCATGGTGGACGGCAGAGCCCAGGCGTGCTGCGGCTTGTCTTTGCTTGACCTGGACCCCGGAACGAGAGCCTCTTTTCCTCAATTTCCTGTGGACTTTCCCCGAGGCCCGAGAAAGCAGCAGGTACTCAGGTGAGCTGCTGTCGATGATAAAGGGAGGAGGGAACGCTTGATTGTACCTGTCTCGTGTAACAAACAGTTCCTCCGTTGACTCTTTAATACGAAACAATGAGTCCCGATCGTAGGTCCGTAAGGCGGTGACACAACTATTTGTAATACGGGCTGATATTTCATTTTCCTTTATTTAACCTCGAAAGATCAATTGAGGTGTGACCCTCTTTTACAATGACGTCGAGAATACAGATACACAATATACAATGAGAATACATAACAAGTTTACACACACACACACACACACACACACAACAACAATTTAAAACATTCAAATCAATTGAATGAAAGAGACATAGCCTAATTAAATCAGTTACAAGTGTAGAGGGGCTGATTCAAAATAATAATTTTAAATTGGTTAACAGTTATGAGTGTATTTATTTTAATCGTATGTTGAAGGCTGTTCCAGGAGTCAGGGGCACTCTGGCTAAAAGCGGTTTTACCAAGCTCAGACCGGGTATAGGGAACATATAACATGAGCATGTCAGTTGAGCGGGTTTGATAAAGCCCATCTGAAATAAGCAGCATTTCAGTCAAATAGAGTGGTAGCTTTCCAGTCAGAGCTTTATATATAAAAATATGCCAATGTGCATCACGTCTCTCCTTAAGGGAGGACCACCCAACCTTTTCATATAAAATACAATGGTGTGTATCATAGGCATCTCCTGTAATGAATCTCAAAGCAGAGTGATATACAGAGTCTAGAAGTTTAAGACATGAATGAGATGCATGCCGATAAACCACATCACCGTAATCAAGGACAGACATAAAAACTGCCTCAATAATCCTGTTCCTACTGAACAACGGGAAGGTGGCTTTATTCCTATAAAAATATCCAATCTTTTGTCGCAGACGACAGACAAGATTTTTTATGTGAAATGTAAAAGAGAGTTTTTCATCTATCCAGATGCCAAGATATTTATATTCAGTGACTCTTTCAATATGAGATCCATTATTTGTGTGAATAATAAGATCATTAAAATGTGTAATTCTTGCTCTGGAAAAGCACATATATTTAGTTTTTTCTGTATTAAGGACAAGCCTGAGATCCAATAGACAGTTCTGTAGGGTGTTAAAAGAGCTCTGTAGGTTCTGAACAGATTGTTGTACTGAATCAGAAATGCAATACAGTACAGTGTCGTCCGCATACAAATGGGCATGGCAGTTTTGTAGTGATGAAACAATGTTATTGATGTAAATTAAATGTAAATCGATAGCTGTGACAATGTTGTCTAAGACCAAAGTGACAGCAGATATGGTACTGTGGCCTGCCCTAAAACCAGATTGAAATGGACTCAAAATGGAAGCACTGGATAAAAAGGTTTTCAACTGAGTATTAATGACTGATTCTAGAATTTTGCCAGGCATGGGAGTTTGGAAATTGGCCTGTAATTATTGAGATCACTTTTGTCACCCCCTTTATGTAATGGAATGACGTGAGCTTTTTTCCAGACTTTAGGAACAATACCAGAGGAGATGGAAAGATTAAAAATATGGGTTATTTGTTTTGATATGATAAGTGCAGAGAGATTTATTGAAAATGGGTCCAAATTGTCCTCTCCCATGTACTTCCTGGGGTTGATGGCAAGAAGCGCATCTACAACAATACTTGTTGGAACTTGAGCAAGGCTGAAAAGAGGTGTTTTAGAGACAGGTGGTATGCTATTTTTATTTCTGGTGGTGGAAGGCGTAGATACTCCATTGTGAAAGAGTTTACCAGCAGCTATAAAGTGTTTATTGAAAGCTAAACCAATTTCTTTCTGATCATTTAAAGTCTGATCATTTATTTTTAACTGACTGGGAACAGTGCTAGAATTATTTTTGTTATAATTCACAGCCTTCCAAAATAATGCAGGGTTAGAGTAGCAGTTGGAAATTAGTTCGAGGTAGTAGTCTGATTTAGCTTTCCTAACCATGGATATGCGCCTATTTCTGATTTGTCTGAAAGCAGTCCACTTAGAGTTTTCACCAGAGCGTCTAGCTAGGGCCCATGCTTTATTTCTCTCTGCAAATATATCGGACAATTCATTTGTGAACCAGGGGTTTGATCTATTTTTTACTCTGTGCTTTTTTAGGGGTGCATGCTTGTTCAAAATGGAGGAGAAAGTATTGGTGAAAAATTCTAAGGCCAATTCCACATCAGATATTTCACTTGTAAGATGAATGTCACTTTGATAGAGTTCATTTAAAAATGCTTGCTCGTTAAAACCTTTAAAATTACGCTTAATAATGATTTTGGGTTGAGATTTTTTAAGATGAATACTTCTGATACAGGCCACCGGGCAGTGATCACTGATTCCAAGGTCAAAGACACCAGCAGAAACTATTTTATTGCTTTGATTTGATAATATTAAATCGATCAAAGTTGATTTTGCTGGGTTTTTTAGATTAGGTCTTGTGGGCTCAGTTATTATTTGTGTAAGATTTAGGTTGCTACAGATTTCTTTAAAAGGTTCTGAGGCACCAGAAAGCCAGTCAATGTTAAAATCACCCATCATAATGACCTCTCTATTTACATATGGAGAGATTAAATGTGCTAGCTCACTCAAGGAGCTGGTTACCGCTGAAGGGGGCCTGTACACACCAATTACAATAACACAATCCTTGGACGATAAAGACAATTCCAAAGCAATAAATTCAAAGCAGCTTCGAACAGAGACAGCATGTAGTAATGATACAGAATAATGTGATTTAACATAGACAGCCACTCCCCCACCCCGTGTGGTCCTGTCTATTCTGAATAAGCTATAATCATTTATTGCCACCATCGAGTCATGTGTACTGCTGTTCAACCATGGTTCAGTCAGAACCAATACATCTGGGTTAGCCTGAGAAACTAAGATGTTAACATGGTCTAATTTATTGTGCTGCAGCAAACTTCTTACGTTTAAGTGAAGAAAACCCAAACCCTTTCTTGATTTGAGGATGTTTGGTGAGTTTAGCTCTGATATGCTCGTGTCCGGGTTATCAACAGCGGGGTGGTCCATCATAGTTGATCTATTACACATAATAGGTACAGTTTTCAAGTTACTTGTAATCCCAAGTGGTCTGTGGCGTGACCTGTTTGATCTGTGAGGAGGGATTAATGATGATCTGACAGACTGACATACAGGGATTGGGTGAGTTTTTATAGTAATGGATGTTCCAGGCCTGGAGGGGGCGCTAGATGCATGGGGACTAGTGGTCATGGAGGGTGTGTCACGTGAGCTAGCTACCTCTTGACTGACCAGGTGTGGAGATAGTCAATCATGCTGGACAGAGTTTGCAAGAGGAGTGACGCTAGGAACCGATTTTATTGTTAAGAGCATGTTGCTGGCCAGAAGATGTTTCCCTTCTTTGTTTAAATGCAAACCATCGCTGGCAAAGAAATTCGGTCTGTTCCAGAAAACGTTAAAATTGTCAACAAAGGGAATGCCTATGGAGAGACAATATTGTTTGAGCCAAACATGAAGTTGGCGTGCGCGGCTGAATTTGACGTCACCAAATCGAGGCGAAGGCATGGGACCAGAGACGATACATTGTTTCCCAGCGGTCAGGACGGAGTCGATTAGGGTTTTAAAATCAGATTTAAGACTTTCTGACTTTTCTGACTTAAGGTCATTTGAGCCGATATGTGTCACGACCATAGATGCAGCGGGATTACTGTGGATAAGGTGTGGAAGCACTGAGTTGATGCGGGATACCTGGGCACCGGGATAGCAGAAGGTCTCCGCCCTCGGCAGGAGAACTTGTCGGACCATGGATGAGCCAACGAGGAGGCACTGGGGTTCCGCTGTTCGGCCTTGCTGCGCTGCAGAGCAACCATGTGAGGGCCGGGCTGGATCATTAGTCTGCAGTGTTGATGCCCGCGGTCCAGAGCGGCAAAGCTGCGTAGGTTGAGCCGGGCGTTTGGTGGATCCTTCTGAACGTCTGATGATGGCATCCTGCAGCATCCTGCGTCGGTTCACTCCCGTGTTGGAACGACGAGACGTCTGGGAAACACCGGCCACAGGTGGAGAGGAGACAGCGGCGGCGGGCAGCGAAGTGACAGCGAAGGAAGAGGTGGCGGGCGTCGGAACAGCTGAGGTGGAGGACGAGGTGGCGCGTGCCAGGGCAGTGGTGGTATCCCTGTCCACAGGTGAACCGTGGCCAACTGGACGTGGCTGGAACCGGGGAGGAGAGCTAGAGCCATTTGCCATTGATGGAAACTCCTGTAGGCTCATAACTTCGAATCTGTTGCCAAGCTCCAGGCGCTGCGGTGCTGGGGGAGTCCGCGGACGACCACAATGTTTACCCTTGCGGGCTGTTAACCAATTTATCGGTTTAACAGGGTTCGAGCTCAGCGGGAATTGTCCATCCCCTTTGTTGACAGTCGCTGCCAGCTTAGGTTTTGCACCAAGTAGACTCCACTGATCGTTGGGTTTGGCTAACACAGGCCCGGGCACAGTGACAGGAGAAGAAGATCCCACACTGGCGGAGCCGGACCACGGGAGAGTAGGATCATCGCCTGTCATGCAGAGGGAGCCGCAGCCAGAGGATCTTAGGGCGACAAGGTGCTTCATTTGAGTGGAAGCAACAGAGGATAGCTCCATGATGATGTCGTTTTTACCCCTGAGTTCAGCTTGCAGACCAGAGATCCTCTCCTTCAGTAGGCCTACGGTAAGGTTGCATTCACACGTTTGTAGCATGGTGGTAGCTGGTGCTAGCTTGCTATATGGCTTAAGACGGGCCACGCCGGGGATAGAGTCTTGAATATGTCGTGCTCCAACCTTTTTTTAAGAAATAATCGCCTTCTGGTCCTCGAGAAAAACAAACAAAAAACGAACGAGACCTCTCTTCTCCAAACACCACACGGCGCGCACAGTGATGACGTCAGGAATGTCTGAATGATACACAGGTTGTAAGGATGACCATTAAAAGTCTATACAGCAGGAGACGAGCTGCGGCAACGCCAGTCACAGGCGCCATCTTGCTCTCCCAGTGACTACAGCGGATGTCCAATCAGCCATGTTTGACCATGTAGCTAACATGCTGGGGTGCTTGAGGTTGCTGGGGCAGGTAGCTAGCATGCTGGGGCTCCTGCGGTTGGTTGGGCGCCTTCTGGAGCTGGTAGCTAGCGTGCTGGGGCTGGTGGCTAGCGCGCTGGTTGCTGGGGCCCGGGACCTGAAGCTTGTTGCTGGAAGCCTGGGGCTGGAGCTTGTTGCTGGAAGCCTGGGGCTGGAGCTTGCTGCTGGAAGCCTGGGGCTGGAGCTTACTGCTGGAGGCCGGTGACTGGAACTTGCTGCTGGAAGCTGGAGACTGGAACTTGCTGCTGGAGGCTGGAGGCTGGAGTTTGTTGCTGGAAGCAGGACACCGGAGCTTGTTGCTGGAGGCCAGTGGCTGGAGCTTGCTGCTGGAGGCCGGAGGCTGGAGCTTGCTGCTGGAGGCTGGAGCTTGTTGCTGGAAGCAGGACACCGGAGCTTGTTGCTGGAGGCCGGTGGCTAGAGCTTGCTGCTGGAGGCCGGTGGTTAGAGCTTGCTGCTGGAGGCCGGAGACTGGAACTGGAGCTTGTTGCTGGAGGTTTGGGATGGTGTGCTAATAAATTCCTCTGCCCAGTCAGGCAGCAATTTACGCAGCCAAGGTCTAGAACCAACCTCCTTGCGGGCTGAAGAAAGGAACTCCGCTCTCTCCACACAGTCCACCGCATACTTAAAGTCATTTTTCAGGCAGGTGAGAATATACGTCACCTCCCTCAACTCCAGTGCAAAGTGTGTGTCTGCTGGGTTAATTTTTGGCCAGATTGTACTGTCAGGTTTCCGGGAAAGACAAACAAGAACCCAATAGCACGACACATGAAAACAGTTCAGGTTCAGAAAGTGTTTAATGAGAAGTAGATGACGAACCAGGTTAATTAAACGACGAGGCAAAACAAATCCAGGGGAGCAGGCAAAGGGGAAAGTCCCAGGTCCAAAACGGGAACAGGCAGGCAGGCAGGATCAGAATGATATGGAACGCTGGAGAGCTAGGTGAGACACTAGGCACAATCTGGCACTCACTGATGGAACTGAACTGAAATATATACTGGGGCTGATTAACTGATGAGGAGCAGGTGAGTGTGGGGCAGGCCAGGTGAATGTAATTAACCGGGAGTGCAGAGCAGGAGGGAGTGGCCGGGTCTGAAGTGACATGAGTAGAAAGTAAACCAGGAAAACAGACATATGAAAACAAACTAAATACTGGCTGAAGTTGTGACAGATATGTCTGATAATAAAGAGTTAAATGTGTGGACCTTCATGGTATACAACTAAGAAATTGTGCACCTTAATGTTTCGCGAATTTATATACATGAGATTTATATATTTTTACGTTTGCTTAGTACTTAAATAAATCTAGGATAAAAGGTTGATGCTGTATCCTGCTTCACAAATGTCAGACAGTTTTACAAATAACTGACCAGAGATTGGTAAATTGAAAAACACTTTTATTTACAAATAGAAATTAAATTAAGTATAAAACTATTGAAGAATAAGCAAACAATACAAATTAAAATATAAGCAAACAGTACACATTTTAAATATAAAAAAATTAAATGTGTAAGCTACACAAACCTACACCTCAAGTTGTGCTGGTGTGGTTCGTACTGATGGTGCAAAACATCATAAGGTAATGAAATTAAAAAGATAGAAAAATGCACACACACACAGTAAAATATAAATGCAAACATAAAATAAAATATAATGGCACGCACACAATAAAATATAAAGGCAGTCTTTGAGGCAGTCAATGAGGGCTTTAAATTTGCAAGCTGCAGGGCTTCAGAACTCCGCCTCATAAGTGGTGGTAGTCGGGCGGTGGTGGACTGTCCTCGTGACAGAAGGCGTCCATCGGGGTTGTATGTCAGTGAGGGTGTGAGGGCTTGATGGCAGCATACAGCTGGTTAAACATGTGCCTGTTCTCCTGGTGTCGTCGCTCATCCATCTCCCTCTGGGACGACTTCCACCCACTGAACATCTCCATCTCACGACTGGTCCGCCTCCATGTGCTCAGCATGCTGCTGCATCTGGAGGTGGAGGAAGGCTGCCATGATGTCGCTAGTGGTCTCACTGCGTGTGGTGGTCCTGTTCCTCTTCCTGCTGGAGGTTGGAAGCCTCGTCACTGGCCGTAGAAGCGGTGCTTGAAGTCGTTGATGAGCTGGCAACAGAAGGGCTCCTTGCAAGGCCTGTGGTTTCCTCCTCCTCTGACAGTGATGACCCTATCAAAGCAAAGGGGGGAACAATTGTAAAAGTAAATATAAACATTGTTCACAGAGGCACATGGAACTATACTATTCACATATTTTCAATGCATAGATGCAAACACATTAGGGGCTTAACAGGTACTCAAGTGACCTTCTAGGGGAGTTTAATATCATGTTCCCCTGGGAAAACAATTGGTTCATTTTAAATGTACGTAACATTGCTAGTTATGTTAGCTGAGCAGGCTAATGAGACCCACAGAGAGTAGCAGTAACTACTCCGTTACAACTCTACTACCGACATGCAAAATATAATTAAAATGCAAGCAAATGCTAAATCTCGTCAGACGTTAAGCAAACCACACAAAAGACACATTTTTAAATAAATATGCGCCATAGAAGCTAAAGTTAACATAGTCTAACGTTACTCACCGTTCAATGGAGTTTCAGGTCTATTGTCCTCCATCGGGCATTCCAACCTGGAGAACACCGGACCCGACTCCAAAACTCTCGGCTTGCTGCTTGGTTTATGGCCAATTATCTAGTCGACAGTGTCGTACCACCGAAACTTGTCCTTTTCATCAGAGGAGGAGCCTGACCTGCGGAGTGCGTCCCACACTCTGAGGTATTGGAACCTCAGCTTTTTGACTTTGTCCCGACACTGTACCATAGTTCGGTGGTGCCCAAGATGTTCTAAATAGTCACGTATTGCACCAAACACCTCCGAATTCCTGTGTGTGGTGTCCAGCTGCGACTGAATGCTGTCGTCAGCCCAAATTTCAAGCAAACACTCGACTTCACTATCGCACCAACGTGAACCCACTCGTGAACCGCTTGCCGCCATGGTTTAAAATTATTGTGGGGAAGAAGGTCGCGCATGGACTACGTCATCCAGCTCAAGTTGTGTATCCGCGTGTCATCTCATTAGCATCTGTACTTTGGCCACGGCACACCTCTCCCAAGTGTGCCGTGGGCAAGGAAGTGTTCCGTGCTGGAATATGGATGGCGTGATCACCTAGCCAAACGTTTTAGACTTTAGTATGCAAATGAGCTCGGGCACGGAACAGCGGCCCTGTTGTGAGTGCGCCCTAAAAAAGTAACTTAACCTCTTTCAACTCCCAAGAAAGTGTGCTTTGCTTGAGTCCCTACTCACACTAGTCCAACCAACTAGACTTAAGGGGGCAAACATACTTGGGCACGGTACAGATGGCCCCAAAGTTGCATCACTGAGATCTAATAACTTACACTCCAAAGAACCAGAGTGGTTTAATGGCAGCTTCATATGTGTTGTGACTTTGATAGTATGTTTTTCCTATCTTCTAACAATGTATCATTGCTTTCTTAATGAATCTAGCGCTTGCACTGCCGGCACTTGTTGTAGATTGACCTCCATGCCAAACACAGAGCTTGGTTTTGGCTGCTAGAGTCACTGGGTGAGCTTGTCCCTGGTCTTGTCTTGTTCTCTACGTGCTTGTGTTGTGTTCTTGACCGTGGCTCAGCTGTGCTACCTTGCAGGGGGGCTCATTTGTAAGGACTCCCTCTCCGCGCTCCTCTAAAGCAAGAACTACTTGCTTACATATGGCCCTCAATTAGCTTGGTTTACTGTGGGGCTGTGGAGAGACGGAGCTGGAAAATACACAGCGGCACAATGATTGACAGTTCATTGTTAGTATAGCCGAGGGAGATGGTGACTGTTGTTATTGTCCTCTCATTAGTGCGTTGAATAAAGAGAAAATCCCCCTGCATGATGGTGATCTATTGTGCTGTGTCTAGCTCCCAATGCAGGAGCTCATGCTGAACACAGTGTGGTAAAACAAGTGCACTTGGATACCTTTAGTTCCCCTTGGCCTGGGAGATTTAATACTTTATGATAAGATATGTCTTTTGGATTTTGTGTTACTGTATATTGTATTTAAAAAGAAAATCGTTATTCTTTTTTGTTAAATTAGTTTGTTGTTCTATATATGCAACATATATTATGTAAATATTTTGTTAATAAAAAGACATTCCAACATAATTTTCATTATTATGATTATTATAATAATAATATTAATTGTTATTATAATATGATTATTTTTAATTTTTAAAGTGTGCTTGTATGAGGTACATACCGTAGTTAGTGTGTTACCTTATGGAGATGGAGATCAGTTACTATAAGGAGTTTGAGGTAGACGTTGCTGTATCAGAAGTCAGCATTGTACTGTTGCAGAGTGGTCCAGCACAAAGACGCTTGTTCACACATATATAAATGGTCACCTAAAAAATAAATATCCCTTCAATTATACATGATGTCTCCCAGGAACTCTTTAGTGACTGAGCTGATCTCCACAAGTCACACACTAACTACGCTTAATCATAATACAACCCCACTTCAAAAATACTGAACTATTCCTTTAATTTTTTTTTTTTTTTCCATGACCAATTTTTCACTGTGGCTTGGTGCAATGTGTATCAATGTTTTGATACACACTGTTACAGACAGACAGAGCCTTCCGTTTGACTATTGGACGATCAAGAACACAAACTATCCCCATGTAGAACATAATGGCGGTACTATACATATTTCCACCATTTCTGTTCATTTCAATCTTAAATCCAAAGTAAGATTTGTTAACATGCGAAAAGATTGTGTCAAGAAACCCCTTTGGCATTTTTCTCTGTTCAATTTTGTACACAGATAATTCCGCTGTATATATGTTTTTCTTCAGGTTTCTGGAAAGCGTTTTTTTTGCCTTCTTTTGCTACATTGTCTTGAAAGATAGAACAGGAAAATTATATTGGAAAAGATGTCGGACACAGCAATGTCCCATCATCAGGCAGAGAAAAACTGTACTCACAGGTATTAAATTGACTATTCATTCATATGTATGTAAAAAAAAAAAAAAAAAAAAAAGGCAACCGCAAATCCAATATAAACATCCCCATTCTAAGCGGGGCACATTTTGACTGTCAACTGATGCTCGGCACCGCAATCAGGGATTGTCGGCAAGAGATTAAAAGATATTTTCCTCTTCAGGCGGAGTAAATTGGTTTTGGATTAAGGCTGATTGATTGCATGCTGAGGTATACGCCGGTCTGTTTGAAACTGCTCCAGTTTCTGAACACACCAGTCATTTTCAGACCGAGCTACTCAAGGAAAAAATCACATCGGATGGAATCGATAGATATGATGTAGCAAGGTACCAGCATTGCATTGTTCAAGGTTATCATTAAATGCTTGGAGAAAAATATTATTCAAAGGCTCGTCACAAGGGGAAGTTACTGAGTTTCCATGTGAGTAAGAGGTACATACAGAAAAAAAACGTTTGTGTGTGTGTGTGTGTGTGTGTGTGTGTGTGGGCGTGTATTACTCATGTTGTGGGGACATTATACATTTTACACATTGATATTGTGGTGGACGTACCTTCCTTTTGGGGACACAATGGAAATCCCCATAAAGTAATAATGACATTTTATGGTAAAGACTGGCTTTAAGGTAAGGGTAGTAGACTTAGGTTTATGTTAAGGTGGGCATTAGGCAAGTAGTGGTTATGGATAAGGCAGGTCTCAGGAAATGAATGTTAGTCTATGTAATGTCCTTGAAAGTGATGAAAACACAACCTGTGTGTGTGTGTGTGTGTGTGTGTGTGTGTGTGTGTGTGTTTGTCTGTAATTGCATCAAACATGTATGTGGTACAGATGTATGGATCAATGTGCCTTGGCACCAGGAATGAAAAAGGACTTAAACATAGGTCATCTTAGATCCTCAGCTCGCTCCAACTGAACTGGGCCTGTGCTCATGGGTTGGATACAAGGTTTTAACTCTTTCTGGGCATCAACCAAATGTGGTTTACAATCAAATACTGAAAACCGTCAACCATCAACCTAGAGCGGCCAAACCTGTGCCGCCTGCAGAGACGCTCCCCTTTACCTCAGGAGGCTCGCCTATTTTTCTCTCTCGGGTCTCTCTGCTTTAACTGATAGAGAAATACTCTGCTGAGAGTCATATTGACTTCATACCGGCAGCTTTCACTGTAGTTTCACCAATTCCTGGTGTGTCCCTTTCAAAATAAAACTTCAAACAAAAAGCGAACATGTGGCAAAAAAAAAAAAAAAAAGGCAATGGGCCACACAGATTACTGTCGAGACTCATTATTAGACTCAATATAAATCATATGCATCATAAATGTCATGAAATAACTTCATTTTTAATGGGAATTATCTATGATAATGAATTATCTCTATGTAGAAAGAAATGGCTTTTAGAAGCAGCGCTGTAGCAGCAGAAGCAGTTGAGACGTTGTATGTGTGTCTGAGAAAAGCACGAGAGAGGCAGCAGCAAGGTAAGGCGACGCGCTCCAGAGGTAGACACAGGATGTGCACACACATCCTACCTCTACTGCGCGTCTACGTCTGACTTTTTTTCACCGACCATTAAATCAACCTAGAGCGGCCACACATTCAACCTAAAGGCCAGGACACACCAGTCCGACTACCCGAAAATGGAGTCTGACGATTCAGGCAGCTCCAGTCTTCCCATCGCGGCCAAAAAAGTGCAAAGAACACCAAGCCGACTGCTGACTTTCCGTACGCTCTGCGCTTGCGCGGGACGTAATGTCTCCATAACAGCAGGTGGCGCTAATCTGTATTGCGGCCCAAAAAAATAGGGAAGCCGGAAATGATGGGAAAGCTCTCTAGACCATAAACATAGATAGAAATACGTATTTATATTTATGGACCATAAAGAGCACCATTTTTAGCAGAGAGTGTTGAGCATGGTGTCGAGCAGTCAACAAGGGTTGATGCATGTGAGTATTCACTGAACGAAACAAACAAACACATTAAAACAATGGCTAACTGTTGTTAGGTGTTTGTGCTACCCGCCTCACTTCCAGGCTTCACTGATTCGCTAGCCCTCCACAAATCAAATTGCTCCAACTGAAAGACTGCCCGCCGCCGATTGAACACGCTCAAAAGAAGCCCGACACCACCGGTGTGTCTGGGCCTTAAGACGCACTGCCGATGCCCGTCGGAGGCACGTCTGCAGTGACGCTCCCCTTTACCTCAGGAGGCTCGCCTATTTTTTTCTGAGAGTCGTGCGTCTCTCTCGGGTCTCTCTGCTTTAACTGATAGAGAAATACTCTGCTCAGACTGAGTGTCATATTGAGTACAATGTAGACATCTTTTATTCCATATTGAGCAATGCTCATATTAATTGTCCTATCGTTTTTTTCTTCTTGAAAGAGGTCTTTCAGTTATTTTCCTCGAACTACAATAAAGTCTGATGCCTTGACCTTGTTAGGTGTGTTTCTCCATAACATATTCACAAGATTTCAACTTCAGTTTTTTTTTACAGACACAACCAAATTCAATACTATGTACAATAACCTTAATTTGCATTCATTACTCAAAGGGCCAAAGGAAAAGGTTGTTATTGTGCTGTGCCAATCGATAAGGCCATGAATTTTACATTCGAAATGCAATTAAATGCATCCTCGCTATTTGTTAGAATGCAGTTATTAGAATATAGTCCTATTGTTTTTTCTTCTTTAAAAACCAAAAAACAAACCAAAAACACGGTCTCTTTTCAACAATAATATTACTTTATAGTACACCTGACATCAAAGTGAAGAGAAATGTAGTTTTAGACATTGTAAGACAGAAAGCCTAGACATTTCCCTTTACAATGATGTCCCATTGTTCCAATGATCATGCATTTGTAGAATCAGTTGATTAAGTGGTTGGGTCCCAATTGGGATATGCCTTTATCTTAACAGAAGAAGACAACTGTCTAATGTATTATTTCCAAGTGACACATATAGAAGCCAGTAGAACACAAAACAGTAGATACTGGCACATTGGTACACCCCATGGTGGCATGCCACAAATACACCACTGTGATTTTTTACAATCTACATGTGTCCTCTCAGATCTGAAGTGAACTCTTGTTTTTTACTTTCAGAGTATGCAGTTCAGTGCACAGTGCTACTTTTGAGATGCTTCCAGATATAATCAGTCCATCTCTGAAACTATATGTGTGTTGTGTGTCAAGAGAGCTATTTGAAAAAGGTTAGACGCGACCAGCATAACGATGTGCTCTGAAGTTCAGGACAGTCTTCCTAGATGATGCCTCATCCCCTTTTGGCCTGGAAAAATATTGTTAAATAAAACACAGAGAGAAAACTACTGAAAGGACTTCTAACAAGGCTAAATGATCAACAGTCAGTCAACCTACCCCACATCCAGACCGGCTCGAAAGGTGTAAATTGGTGAACGTTATTTGATTACTTGCCAATTGCTAGGCAATGTGCACCACAATATCCTCCAAAGGCAAGTCCTGATTTATTAATAAATCTGTGCCAATGTAGTTCAGATGGGCTCTATGTTCACATCAAGTTTTATTATTATATATTTTTTTGTTTGCACCGTTTACTTCTTTTTCTCATTTTGTGGGACTAATATGCCTTTATTAGATAGCCATAGCAGAGATATGAAAGATGGGGAACTACATGCCACAAAGATCCCTGGATGGATTTAAACGTTGTGGATCATGGTTGGTGTCTTGACCCCTGGGCCAGCAGAGAGCCCTACAATAGGGCAACTTTCTAACTAAAGTGGTATTAAATCCGATTTGCTTTTGGGTGAACTGTGTGTGAGAGGAACAGGGTAAACGCCAAGCAGAAAGGGTGGGAGAGGGGTACAAGGGTGGTGTGTTACGCCTCTGGAGGCATCACTGACCACTATGATGATCCAACTACTGCATCTATTCTGAAGGTGACCTATTATGGAAGATGCAGTTTCTCATGTTTTTACAACATTAATATGGGTCCCCAGTGAGACTAGAGACTCCCTATGAGAAAAAAAACAAACCTCTCTCTTTTTTCCACCTCCACCTATCGGAAAACCTCTGTTCAAAAACCACAGTCAGATTTCTCTCCCCTTATGACGTCACAAGGGGATAAGACATACCCCTCATTACCAACCTTACTTAGCACTACCTACACCTCATCCCCAGATCCCCCCTGAACACTACACCATGCAAACAGTTTCTGGAACAAAACCTAAATGCCATTAAATACAATTTAAATACAACATTCAGATTTCAGGGCATAACAATATGTAAAGTTACAACATACATGATTTTCACTAATATCTAAGATTTATGACAAACTCATGGCTCTGGAAAACAATTCCGCTGTTAAAAGCAAAACTGCTTGGGAGCGTGAGCTTGGGGTGGATTTGACAGATCAATGGTGGGATAAGGCTGTGCATAGTATATGCTCATCTTCTCCTTGTGCCAGGCTGAAGCTTATACAGTGTTACATAGAGTCCATTTTAGCAAATCCAGGCTATCTGAAATTTATCCAAATGTTGTGGACCAATGTGACAGATGCCAGGCCTCCTCTTGTAACTTGAGTCATATGTTTTTTTTATTGTCCCAGACTAAACAGATTCTGGAATAACTTTTTTATGATCATGACAAAAGTTCTAGGAGCCCAATGAAAACAGACCCCTTTATTGCAATATTTGGAACCCCATCTCAACAACCCCATATCACAGCCATACAATCAGAAACATTAGCCTTCACTTCCCTTCTGGCAAGACGCCGTATTTTACGTATGTGGAAATCTCCTAATCCCCCATCAATTCAAATCTGGCTCCAAGATGTTATGTTTTTTTTTATTAAAAAAAAAATTATTAACAGTGAAAGGCTGTACAAACAAATTTACAAAAAAATTGTCTTCTTTTACAACTTATTTCAATTCTTTATCAACCCTGGCCCAAAACTGACCCCCCCCTTTTTTCTTTTCTTTTCTTTTTTTTCTTTTCTTTTCTTTTTTCTTTTAACTGTTTATTTGTGTTCCTTACGCTATTTAGTCGCTGCTTGTTTTTTTGTGTGAAATTGTTCATGTCTATTTGTATGCATTTTTGTGTGAAAGCTTGTTGTTGTTCGTTTTTGTTTTTTTGTGGGAAAAATGAAAAAAAACATGATTTTATTATCTGTATGAAATCTTTCCACTCTCTAGATGTCCATCGTTCCTAAACAACAGCAAAGACATTTCTACAATGTATCACATTGACTTTGATTCACAATGTTGTATCAGGCCTTTTAATGCTCTGTTTCAATTAAGTTCCACCAGTCATGTACAGTACTTTAGGAGTGTTCACTGTTTTTTCCAAATGGTAAAGCGGTGACTTCTCTTTGATTCCACTCACCACGTCTTATATTTCCTGTTCACAGTCAGAGCCAATGAGACGGCCCATTACTACACTACAGTCCCAGCGCTTTGACTGCTGCTGGCTGCTCTCGCTTTATATTCCAACCTAAATGAATGGGCGCTTGAATTAAGTAATCTCCATTGCATCCCTGTGGACTAATAAGAAGGGGTCAATACTCTTTGGCCCGGCCATTCTTTAGATGTGGAGGGTTCCCTTCTGACCCATTACTGAAGGTGATCCTATCCAGACTTTTTGACTGGTAACTTAGTTCTGCCACTTCCCACTTTCTTGCCTGAAAGACAGAATTGGCCTTCGGTGGGAGAAGGAAGGAGAAGTTGTCATTAAAATTACGTATCCCTTGACCCCATTTGAAGGTCGTATACTGTCGAGCAATTACCGAGTGTGTCTTTAAGGAGAGGCTCTGGTGGTCGTTAGTGGAGACGGTCCCCCTGCCTTTATCCCCCTGGGGGTTAGAAGAGAGAGTGTGAGTGAGTGTGAGGGGGCTGGACTAGCCAATCCTTAAGCCCACTGGATGGCCTTTGAGGACTCCCATCATCTACTATACTATAGTGTGGGACTGGAGTGCCCTCTAGTAAGAGCCCAGGCCCTCAGTGAGGACATTCTCTTAAGGGTGCACTCACACTAAGGCAAAGTTTCCCCGTACCTTTACCTGAACACGATTGTCCCCCCTCCCCACTCCCCTGCTGGCCTGTACTCACACTGCTCCTAAAGGACCGGGGCACGTTGCTTCTTGCCCTACATGTCACCACGTCTATGCTCGCGGGTTTGGGATTTGGAACGTATTTCTATCTGATTGTTTTTGAATGTCAAATTTGCAGCAAACCTTGCACTTTCACTTCAGACCAATGCATATAATTTGGAAAACATTTTTTTTTAAATGTGTGTTGCTACATGGAGGTATTGGGTCACGGGGAAAAGTCTCATAAATTGAGGTGATCATGACAGCCTAATATCAATGGTCTATACTTCCTCCACCTGCAGCCAAAGCTTGACCTCAGCTGTTCTAAACACCTGCTGCCTTCAGGGGGTTACTCTGGAGTCTCCTATGTGTCCTGTGTTTGGGGTCAACCGGAGAGAAGGGATGTGGGTGAAAGAATGAACAAAGAAGCTTGTAGGAAACACATGCTCGAGGGTTAGGCGACATAGGCGTTTGCCAAGTGCCACATAAGCAATTTTTCGGAAGTGCACCCTATGATTTACCTTTTAATGTGTATATTGGACTCGTCTAGCACACTAAATGAATGTGTAATTCACTTATTTTTTATAGGTATTTTGATGCTCCAAATCCTTATTTCACATAGGGCACCAAAATGATTTGAGCCAGCACTGCACATACTATAAACATGTTGGTCAAACTCAACTCCCAGTTGGACTGAGGAGCCTTCTCATGGGATCTGAATGAATGAGCAAACATACAGCTCTGGAAAAAATGAAGAGACCGGTCTGGATTTTTCTTAAATATTCATCTCTAAGTAACTTATTGAAAATGCTCTTTAATGACAAAAAATGTATTGGAATTTGGTAGAAATGTTGTCAATAGTTTATATTATAGAACCAAAATGTTCAATCTACTCAAACATATGCCTATATATATTGTTTGGTATTATGTAGCGGTGCAGTGGTGTCCTCAGCCTACACTGTAGAGAAGAGGTGAAGAATAAACTGTTTGACACACCAAGCAGCTGACTGTGTGAACTTTCCTCTTCATGATCCTTCATAACTCTGATCTCAACTGTAACTCTGTCGTCCTTATATGGAGATGAGGAAGTTCAATCAAGAGGAATAGCCTCATTCTCTGGCTCTCTGTCAATGTCACCTCTATTTCCCTCTCTGTCTTTCTCATTGTACCTTTCTCTCTCTCTCTCTCTCTCTCTCTCTCTGTCTCTTAATTCAATTCAATTCAATTCAAAGGGGCTTTATTAGCATGGGAAACAGACGTCTACATTGCCAAAGCATAAAATAAAAAAGAATGTGAAAATAAAAACAACTACA
Source organism: Hyperoplus immaculatus (assembly GCA_949357725.1). Lineage (NCBI taxonomy): Eukaryota > Metazoa > Chordata > Actinopteri > Uranoscopiformes > Ammodytidae > Hyperoplus > Hyperoplus immaculatus. The sequence goes on from OX442370.1 coordinate 19,840,694, forward strand.
AAATAAAACATATAAATCCATACAAAATGTAAGAAATGTAGAGGAGAACGGGGTTATATGTCACACGGGTTGGTTGTCACAATCGTTATATCTCAGAACCAGAATGCGCTGTCTGTGAAATTTTGGTATGTAAATATCCAGAATTGGGATCAGAGGTCACCTACATAGTCTTCCTTGGAACCGACCCCTTGATGGGGTTGGTTGTCACAATGTGTAAGGGTATCTTTGATGATTAATTTCTTCTTTATTACAATATGTTAGAAAAAGTGAGGGGTACACATTTAAAGCCAACAACTTAAGCTCTAATTTAATGTAGGAATGACTATTGAAAGATGTTTAGGTGATAAGCAATTCTCACTATAGTAAAAAGTGTGCCTACTATCCCGGTCTCCCCTATACATTTTTTAAAATATAAAAATGAGGATGGCAGTTAAAAAAGTAAAACTGCAAATAAATCAAAACAGTGCAAAATAGCCTAAGCATCAAAGGATAATTGACCACATATTTGGACACTAAACAGTAACAGTAAAATGAACAATATTAATTAAGATGTACATGTATGTTTTATACATACAGTACATCCTATGCATCCTATGAACTTTCCTTGTTACAATGAAGATAATTCAATTAGAATTGTGAGTAATTTGCAATACATCTGACTACTGTACGTTTCTATCAAATGTTACTCAAAATAGGGAAAACTGTGCATCAGTTGGGCTCTATTTTCCGCTGCGAACATTTGTTGCTCTAGAATTCTGGAGTGTGTTTCTGCTAGCATGACAGTGTGTATGTGTGTGTGTGTGTACGTGTGTGTGTGTGTGTTCATGGTGATGAAGGCACATGTCACAATAGTGCAACAGTGTGGCTCACTGATGTGTATTAATAGTTTCTGGACAACAATGGAGCCCTATGGCACAGAGGAAGAAGATATATCAGGCTTTGGATAAAGCCATTGTTTGATGACAATGGAACACAATATAGAATATAAGCATACTGTACATACAGTGATTTTAACTACAAGCAAATGACTAAAGAAAATACCTTACTGATCAAACTTTGCTTACTATTATAAATGATGCATACGGTATAATAATGTACTGTCCCCAACACACTTGAAAATATCAGTGAGGAGCTGTTGGCCCCACTCAAGTGCTTTACAGTATCACAGGCTGATATATAACCAGGAACATATCAATCTGGGTCATGTGTACACGCATGCGGAACCCCCCCCCCCACCCCACACACACACACACACACACACACACACACACACACACACACACACACACACACACACACACACACACACACACACACTGTGACACAATGCAAAGGTGTAAGAAAATCATTTTATCCAACACTGCCAAGCGTTGACATTAGCGTCTTCCCAAAGTGCTTTCTTGTTTTTAGCACTCTGGCTAATTAGATGGGTGATAGTAGTGGCACTGATTGGTATTATAAAGGATGCACTCTCACTCCGCACCATTCCCGCAGCACTTTCAAAGTTGCCATCAGAGGAATTATTGATGATAAAAGACGCTATAAGAGAAAATAAATCCCCCCCGACAGATATTATCATTACAAGCCTTCATGGAGAGTGCTAACTTACTTTATGTTCCTCTTTCCTTCTCTGTATGTGACCGTCAGGCACATGCACAGAAATGGCTTGAGCTCTTGTGCCTTTAATATAAGAAATTAATTAATAAAAAATATATATTTATATAAATCATATTAAATATGAAATGTACTGTAGTTTCTATGAAACGTATGCTTTATCAATTTAGGAAGTAGTCCACTACTCATCTTGTCCTGATTGTTATAGTAAATTATATCAAAGAGAATGTAAACAAAACAGGCCCACTTTTTTGTTTACATACCAGTTTACAGAGCCTAGGCTTTTCTAGCAAGTACACACAGTACGGACAGGTAGCAGATTGTGAGGAGATCACTGTTTTTGACAAAAGGTGATTCGTCAACAGACACTCTCCAGAATCGCTGACTCCACCTTTAATTATTAAACTAATGAAAACGGGACAAATCTGTGGTTTACTTGTGTGAAATAATGTGTTTGAGCCCCCCCCCCCCAATTGTGTGTGCACGGCCCTGTCTCTGCCTCCCAACGGAGAGAGAGAGAGAGAGAGAGAGAGAGAGAGAGAAAGGGAGGAGTAGAGTGAGTGAGTGAGTGAGCTCTGTCAATTGGAGCGAGTGCACTGCTGCTAAGTCTGGCTACACTACAAAGGTTAGCAGATCTGACTGTCAATAGTGTGTCTTGTGGGTGGGAGTGGAGAGGAGGAGACACGGAGGTGAGGTGTGTGTGTGTGTGTGTGTGTGTGTGTGTGGGGGGGGGGGGTCGCTTTGAGAGAAAGAGATACTTTGATATTTCGGAATGTTAGAAGGGGGTGAACGCGGAGGAGAAACTGGAGGTTGGGGATCTAATTACCGGGCCATAATTGGGGGCTGGGGAATAGGTTTTTGCCGGTCCTCTCAACTCGCTGCAGATCAATTATGTTAAGAGAACATCTGTAAGTAGAGCTTAATGAGGTCCATTAGAGCAACATGCGCTGCCTACCCGAACGGTGCTTGTCAGCTTCTTGGATGAGCTTTTGGAGTGCGCTGCGGCTGCTGCTGCTGCTGCTGACTGGGGACCTGCGTGCGTGGATGGGGGCTTAAATAGGAGAGGAGGCTCCACTTTTCGCTGCTTTTTTCTGCTTTTGCGAGAGAAGCAGAAGAGAGGCTCACACAGACACAGACACACAGGCAGACAGAGGAAGTGAAGAGCCGCGGTCCGGGACACACAGAGCCGTGGGGAGGGAAGCGACTGTTCACCTAAAAACTACTTCCCAAGTTTTCTGCAGAATCTGGAAGTTGATCGAATGCCGCTCGGAAAAGTTGTCCGCGTGGAAAGAGTATTGATTCAAAGTCAAGATAACAGGCGAAGATAAGAAACACCGTTGCATCCAAACCTGAGAAATTTGTTTTGGAGCATCCCTGACTGCACTCCAAGGTACATGTGTGTGTGTGTGTGTGTGTGTGTGTGTGTGTGTGTGTGTGTGTGTGTGTGTGTGTGTGCGTGTGTATGTGTGTGTGTGTGTTTTCTGAATTGTTGTGAATGTATCGCTTGTTACGCGCAGTGGCGAGGGTTTAGTGCGCATAAAGTGCCAGGCGAGCTCCGCGTTTACACAAAAACATGGCACAACACATAATAACATAGCCTACCGCTGCTAGCAAGGACACACACGACAGCCACATTTGTTCGGCGTGTCCTCCCGTCCTCTGTTGTTGTGGATGAGGTGTCGGGTTGTGGCGCGCGTCCCCTGGCTGTGTGTCGGTTTCTTCATCGGAGACAATTAGGCGGAGGGGTTTTTGGGGGTCAGGTACATAGCCGACAAGCATGTCCCTTTTAGCGCATGAGAGGTGAGCTGTGTCTCCGTTGGATAGAAAAAAGACAAGACCCGAGCCCGTTTGACTCTCTCTCCACTATCTGCTGCCTTTCTGTCTCCATCCTCCGTTCATACATACGGGAGAATTAATATAAGTGGTAGAACGCGGTGAGTGAAGTGAGGGGTGTTAGGGCACCGTGAGAGAGAAGTGGCAGCCACACACACACACACACACACACACACACACACACACACACACACACACACACACTCACTTGCAGCAGCAAATTGCATGATTACCAAGATAGAAATAATTCAATCCATGACAAAACCTAATTACTGGGCAGGTAATACCCTGTCAGCTTTAATGCATCTCATCACTCATAAATGGCGCGGAGAAGCATTTTATGACCCATCTCATTATCGCTGCGTTTTTTTTTTAGGCTGGAGCCGCATGCCAACTATTGACTTGTGTGTGTGTCTCCTCCTCCCTCCTACACACACACACACACACACACACGCACACCTCCCCATGCTAGAATATTTAAAGGGAATAACTTACACTTGTCAGGCTGTGTGTTGGAACACGGTGTTGTGTGTGCGCGCGCGTGTATGTGTGTGTGTGTGTGTGTGTGTGTGTGTGTGTGTGTGTGTGCGCGCAATAGGGAGGCATGTGTTGTAGTAGCCCTAACATGTGGGCCTCATCGTGACCTCATCCACTCAAAAAACTGGGCGCCACAATTGATGTGGACTGCCTGGTGCAATATATCAGTTAACAGGGCGAAAGAGTTATTCAGTTCCTATAGTTAAAGGAATGATTTGAATAAAGAGTGTGCAGAGGCGACAATCAGTGGCTACAACATAGGACCCCACATGGCGTGTGTGTGCCGCGAGAAAGACAGAAAAATCAGAGGAATCAATGACCTCAGTGAAGATGGATGTCATTGTTCATAATAGATCTCCTTCCTCTTTATGTACACTCTATTTTTAAATGAACCAATACTAGTTTGAGCTTAATGAAAGAGAAACCCATGGTGACCAGAAATACACGGCTTTCAATCACCTTCATTAGCTCATAATAAACTTGACAGCCCTATCCAACACATTCATAGTGACTGGAATACATCCATAGTCGCGTCGTGATGATGCGTGCTGGTTGGTTCTCATGTAGTTTTGTGAAGAGCGGATTTATTTGTCTGGCTGGTGTTTTGGCCTGAAGTCACAGCTGTGTTCAAACTGTTTCTCCATTTAACACCGTCTCTGGACTGGACATTGGATCGTGTGTGGTGTTATTCATAAAGAACAGACATGGGCTTTTAGGTTTCGTTTTAACATTGACAACACATTACGCAAAAACATTTTGAGCGTCAACCACTTCATGTCCTGTCTGCTGGTGAATTTTATTTTTAGAGGACATTTACTCTTCTAAATATTGAGGGGGATTTATACCCTGCATCTTCCCCAAAATATACGCCTTTGTCGGCTACAAATATAGGTGTCAGAAAGAAGTGAACGCTGCTTTAAAAATGTATCCAGCATTAAGTCCACCTTCAATTAAATATCAATTAAATAATCTACATGTCGGAAACCAACTTGTTCTCCTCCACCCTTTTAACATACCTATACCTGTCTATCTGACTAGTGCGTACCTGCGGAATCCCAGATCCCACGTTTTTGAGGTGTAAAAAAAAGAGAAACAGAAAAGTGGGCGTTCCGGGCGCGGGCACGTGATGCATTCTGCCCTCCTTTACAGAGGGAGCGGTGATGGTAGTAAGTGAATGACCTTATCGTGGCAGTGTAAATGTCTCACCAGTGAGGGATTGGAGACAATAAAGCTCGACTTTTCTACCGGCTCGCTCACTCGCTGATACAGGCAGACACACACACACACCACTACTCTGCCAGTTCTTCAAAAGCGGGCGGATGAACACCTGTAGCTGGGTAATAGAGCGAGCACTTTGTTCAATAGGATACTGACTAAATATTCCACGTGGAGCCTTTTATTCCATACCGAAGATTAGTGCGCCGAGACTGCAGACGCGCGATGTCAGTTTGGTGAACTTTGTGTGCGCTCTGAGAGGATATCTGTATCCGCGCTATAGAGTCCGCTGCTGGAGTTTCAAGCTTCTGCCTTAAACCTGTTGTCAAAGGTGAGTGAGCTGGAGACATTCGCTTAAATTAAAGGATTATTTTAATTAAAAAAAAAACAAGACTAATCCCTGCGTGTGCTTTTAAATGTCCTTAAAGATCTAAAAAAAAAATCTGAAATTAATTTAAAATGTTTTTAAAATGAGAATTTGTGAGGTGCTGGGCTGTGTAATTAAAATTGAGTGATTTTTTTAATTTTTTTAAAGCATGCTGGTTTAATGTTGTGGTGGTGATCGGTCTGTGTGCGCGATGATGCCTGGCTGCTGGTGGCACGTCAAAGCTATTGGCTGTGATTAGCGCAGCAGCAACAGCGTGTAGACAGAGCGCAGTGTGTGTGTATGTGAGGAGCCGTGCCGTGGTGCTATAGGCTCCGGCTGCCAGTAGGATTAGATGGTGGTGGTGGCTGCGTATTGGGGGAAGCAGCATCTCTCTTTGTCGTCCTGTCATTCGCTGGCTGCGTCTCTCCGCGCACACACTCACACCGTCTCCCGCTCTGCTCACGGTGCTCACACGCTCACTACGCCGCGTAGCCTACGTGACGCCCGAAGGCAGCGGACACCATCGCTCTGTAACCGCTCTTTTGCTGGCGTGACCGGTAGAATTCTTCTAATTTTTCATTCGTCTCTCGCTCGCCTCGCTGTTGGATTTGGTCCCCCCTCTCTCCGCTCTAACAAAAGCCTGATCCCAGAGCCTTCGCCTGGCAGACTGCTCCAGCTGCTTCTCTATACACGTAGCCCGGTGGGTTGTATGCTGGTGGTGGGGCTCCGGCTGGCGGCTTCAGAGGTTCAACAAATGCAGAAAAGGGAGAAAAGTTTCGGTAAGATGCCTTACTTTACTTTGCGCTTTTTCGGCAGAAGGCTACATACATGGACGGTAGTGTGTGTTTATTGCGACAAGTTATACACCATCATCTCTCTGGTTCTTCTGCGTCGAAGGAAGGCGACTGTAGCCTATAAATCCACATTTGACCCGCTCTAACCCGATCCCATCACGTTGTTATTATTCCACTGATAACCTTTCATTAAGACGTTCTATGGAGATGTTAATGTTAGCGATCCGCCAGCTGATACAGTGTGCTCCAGTCTTGTATATGGCAAATTGAGTCTCTCTCTCTCTCTCTCCTCTCTCTCTACGTTAAATCCGTTATTGGCCTTTTACCAGCGCTCCCCTCCGCTGCTATGGCAACAGTAATTAAACTGATAGGGTTGAAATGTCAGCCAGCATGTCGTTGCTTGAACAGCTGGGGAGTGAAATAGCGGTGGCTCTAGCCTATGTGGACATACACCGCTCCATCCCCTCCATCCGCTCCGGGCTCAGGCGGCGACGCGCAGCCAGGAGACAGAGTGTGCAAGGATGGATACGAAGCCAGAGCAAAGCCAGCGCGCAAAAACCAAACAGATATCATTAGCGCTCCCGAGCAGCTGTGATTTCCCCTTTCCATTATGGGGAAAATGAGGCTTTTGTTCGGTTCTCTCCTCCTCCCCAACCCCCCTTCACCCTCTCATACACAGGGAAAGCGGAAGAGCAAAGTGGGCAAAATTCCTTCCCCTTCCCCTGAGTTGATTGCAGCAGTCAGAGAAAGTCTTCCGTCTTTTTGGTTTGGTAATGAGTGGGTAGGCTATAGCGGCCACTTTGTAGTGTTAACGAGGGGCATGCTGGACGGCTCACTGGCGCTGAGCAGCCGGGCACAGCACAGCAGACGCGCGCCGTTCTCTCTCCTAAATCCAGCCAATTAACAAATCAACAAACCCACAGCGCAACCGGAACAAATGAGATGCAGTGGATCACCAGGCGGAGATGAAACCTGTTTAGAAATGAATCTGTGTTTTTATGACATATGGGGTGACGAATTGATTACACACCTTCGTAGGCTACATGAAACCTAATATGCAGTTTGAGGGCAAATCTGTTTTCTTTTACTTCTTAAACATATGGTCATGTTATATTATATGCATGTTTATTTTCAACTGAATATTGGTGTTATTTCACATTTTTTGTTAAAACTCAAAAATTGTACTTGGAAATCAGCATGTTTTAAACTCATTTAGTACAACTCGAATATATAGACTTTCCTCACTGTAATTTGAAACTAAGTTTACTACAAAAAAACGTGTCCTGCTTAACTGTGGCTATAGCCGCCAGTAAATTCCTTTACCACATTCAGTAACAACTTGGTTTATCAGAAACTTGAAACCTGCTTGTGGGTGGAAGTCTAACCCAGTGAATCAGGTTAGAGTGAGTGGAGTGTGTTGTGGCCAGAACAGACAGTTAGAATCAGTGTGCACTTAAAGACCTACTTCACCGGTGGAAATATGAAGGTGTATTGAACTCTGAGATCCTATGTAGTATAAATGTGCAAACATTTTAGAAATCAGTAGGCTACATCCTAGCCTGAGAAAAAGCAGAAAGAGTGTTTTATGGTCTCACTGTATAACCCTACATTTCCCCATATGTGATATCACACATGGGAAAATGTAGGGTTAGGATTAACAGGACAGCTGGGCCAAGGGAAGACTGAGGGGAGAAAAACCTCATTCATTATATTATAATAGAGATTTTATAACGATAGAACGCTGGTTCCGTATGGGTGAAGTTTTCCTTTAAACACTACAATCAGAGATCACACCATATTCACCTGGTTAATAGTTCATTGTGGAGACCATAGGGAAACAGGGAAATACACCCGCACATGTAAAAGACTGCAGCATTATTTTACAAATGGTCAGCTGTGTTTTGATTATTTAATGGACTTAAATTATATAGATATTTTTGACTTTTTGTTTAGTTGAGGCAGAGAAGTAGGCGACCGGTTAATTACAGTAATTGTCCTTCTGACATGTTTGAACTAATTGGTACAAAAGAAAGTTTCAGTGCTGTTTCACTATGACAAAAGCTAAAACTACAGCCAGTGTGTGTGTGTGTGTGTGTGTGTGGTGAAATGGGGACAAAAGGGGTGTGTGGGGTGGTGGGGGTGTGCCTCTCCTTGGGGGAATGGTTAGGAGAATACTAATTCCAGCCTGGTGCGAGGCCACATTAACCCCCACCCACCCCACCACAACACCCACCCTCCCACACACACACTAATACACACACACGCACACACACACACACACACACACACCCTCCTCCACCACTGGCCCCAACAAAGACTCTCCACAGTCAGCTCGACCCAAACAATACCAGCGCACCGTTAGCCACGCCCCTTTAAACACAGAGGAGTCAGGAAAAGAAAAAGTGTCCAGGAAAAGAAATTTGAAACTGTGTCTTTGTGTGTGTGTGTGTGTGTGTGTGTGTGTGTGTGTGTGTGTGTGTGTGTGGGCTGCTGGTGCTGCTGACCAGTAAACAGTCCCATCACTGCTCTATACTGGGACTATGAGTAGAGTTTAAAAAAAACAACAACATTATTATGTGGTGAAGACTTTCCATAACATTACCACGGAAGCCGTCTTTCTGACTACAAGTCAGACTGAATGGAGCCTGAAAACGTTTTGTTAAAGCATAAGTTAAAAATATATATAAATGCAATCAAGTCAATCAACTTTTATTGTACATTTCTGCAATATGTGCCCGTAATCTACAATACATTTCTCTCCAGCCCACAGTGCAATAAGTACGAAAAGGATATAATGGATAAGTAATTAATACAAGAAATTAATTCTAGATTTGTGCAAAAGTAAGGCAAAAACAAACAGTAGAGTAGAGTAAATACATTGAAAATGTGCAATATGAAGTAAACTAAGGAATAGTTAATGAACAATGTAACGGCATGACAATTTGCATGCTGAGTATGAGATAAAATACAATACAGGTCAAACTGTTTAGTTGAGCTCAGATCAATGCAGGTTTTCCCTCAAATTATTTTCACACACAAAACCTGATGGATTTCTTGTATGCATTACTCTACTACACTTTTTTTGTCAGTGTACTAAGAAATAAAAGTAAAATTTCACGTCACTTAGTTGACTATTCTGGACACACTACAAAGTAAAAACCTGCCTTTAAGAAAAAATGCATTCTGGTTTGTTGTCTAAGATCTTTCTGAAGCTGTCTCATCATTTCTACAGCCCCTTGTAAAGCGCGCTAACAGCCTGCATACTGACTTTTAGAGTGTGAACACAGTGCATACTCAAAAGCCTTGTGAGGATTCTTTAGTGTGTAATTGGGACACAGCTCTGCATTATTTCTCTTTGTACATACTTGTGACAAATAGATTTCATTTATTTTCACTTTGTCGTAACATAAAGTTTTAGGACATCATGATGTATGCGGTTTAAGGTCAGATTTGTGTTTTTATGACTTTCTAGGAATGTCAAAAACACCTGAGAATATTTATTTTCACCTGAATATTAGCGTTATTTCACATTTTTGTTAATACACAAACATTTCTACTTTACTGTGATTAAAAATTGAATAGCACACTTAAACCAAATGTGAAACTATATGTACTGTAGCTGACAATTCAGCCAATCTTAACCAAAACATTTTTTTTAAACTTTTCTTTAATCAATCACACTCTATTACCAACAAGCTTACTCTTATAAATTAAAGGTGGGTTAGGCGATTTTGGAGAATGTTTAATGTTGACAAAATTACTTTTTGTGAAATCCGTCAATTTCTCCTCAAAATCTGCTTCCTTTCCGTACTGTGAGTGCGCTGAAAAACAAACCCTGGTGTTAATACACAGCCTCGACTCTGTATGGCATGTTTACATGCTACGGTGGGTCCCCTTTGTTTACATTCCCTTTGTTTACATCCCAGTTTACAGAGCCTAGGCTGTGTATAAACACTAGATTGTTTTTCTCACGGTACAGACCAGACGCAGATCGTGAGGAGATATTTACAGATTTTACAAAAAAGTGATTTTGTCAATAAACATTCTCCAGAATTGCTTCCCCCACCTTTAAGTGTATTTCTATCTTTCTCCATGTACTGTACATGGTTCACCCCCTCTCAGTCTAGTGTTCTAACCCCTCTCCCTGTGCTCCTCTCCCAGGTATACAAATGCTCTCCGTCCAGCCGGACACCAAGCCTAAAGGCTGTGCCGGCTGCAACCGCAAGATCAAGGACCGCTACCTGCTGAAGGCCCTGGATAAGTACTGGCACGAGGACTGCCTGAAGTGTGCCTGCTGTGACTGCAGGCTGGGGGAGGTGGGCTCCACGCTCTACACCAAGGCCAACCTCATACTGTGTCGGAGAGACTACCTACGGTAAGAGAGAGAGAGAGACAGCTTTCTACACACAACATGCGTATCATCCTCATAACACGCTCAGGTCACACTGTGTACAGGGCCATTGGAGAGTTAGGTTGATGGAATACATTTGCCACATGCATTTTCGTCCTCTTTATTGTTACTGTAATTATTGGCTTCTGGAGGTCTCCAATGAGAAGCAAACATACCTCTTCTTACAATACCTTTTTCATCATAATGAAGATACATTGCTGTGAGTAATTGCGAGAGATTTTATGGATTTTATTTCTGCATAGAATTTATTGTTTGGCTTGAAATATCCAACTTTATAATATGTGGGTTAGTATTGAGACTGGCAGCGGCTGTGAGAATGTAGAGCAGGGATCACCAACACAGTGCCCATGGGCACCAGGTAGCCCGCAAGGACCATATGAGGCGCCCGCAGGCCTGTTCTAAAAATAGCATAATAATCTGTTTTCCACCTTTTTTAAGTCATTGCTGATAATTATTGTGAGAAATCATTAACATGATCAGTGTCTTCACATAGATGAATATCATTAATCATAATAATAATAATAATATAACTAAAGGCAAACTGAGCAAATGTGTTATTTCAGAAGAGTGTATCAAACTGGGTGCCCTTCGTATGACTCAGTACCCATGACGTAGCCCTCAAGTAAAAAAAAAAAGGTTGGTGACCTCTATGAAGTGCAACAACAAACAGTCACTTTCTCTCCAGTCGACCGGATCACTCACCTTTTTGACTTGGTAGGGGTCAAAGGTTATTGTTAAAAAACAGTACAACCAATACATAACCTGGCAACTGTTTAAATTGACAACAGCGATAACAAATAACTCTTCCCACACTCTGTCCTATCTCTGGGAGAGTGTACATCAGTCATCGCAGCCAATCCAGATAGCCTACCGGTAGTTCACTTTGCTTCTAACGACCAATGAACTAATGTTTCACTAATGGATTCAAGCTGAAGCCTTAGGTACAATGTGTGGATAGACACAGTATTTTGTTGTTTTCTTTCTAATTATTATTATTGTTATTGTGATTATTACTTCATTCATAGAATTTTAAAGAAGCAACCCCACTGTTAACCCAGACGTAAGGAATTCCACCCTGGCAACATTAGTAAGGTCATTTAAAGGAATACTTCACCTATACAGAACCGGCGTTCAATCATTATACAATCGCTATTATAATATAAAGAATTAGGTTTTTCTTCCCTCAGTCTTTCCTCAGTCTTCCCTTGGTGTGATGTCACACATGGTCAATTGTGGATTAGACAGTGAGACCATATAACACTCTTTCTGCCTTTTCTCAGGCTAGGATGAACCGATTTCTAAAATTTATACTACATAGGATTTCAGAGTTCAATACTCCTTCATATCTTCATTCTTTCTCTGTGTGTCTATGTGTAACGTCTGAGAGTCTTGTAGTGTCCGCAGCCTTGTATTGCTTCAGAAAAAAACTGTAAAAGTAATGAGTGAATACAGTAGATGGTAGGACATTGTTTGCCCATCACCTACGCATAGTATACAGTAGCTAGTGTTTCTTCACAGGCGTGCAGGGTAAGAGGGAGAGAGACCAATTCCAACATGTTATTCTTTCATCTTCAAAAGTTCAAGGTGACTGAATTGATTTGACGCTACACGCTAGCACTACGCGTAGTGTGGCACCGGGCCCTGCCGATGCACCCTGACATCTCCTCACCGCTGCTGGGCTAATGAATGGCAAATATAGCAAGCACTCTCCACATCTCATCTGCAGAGCAACAAAGAAAAAGAGCCAGGCTCCATCACCCAGGCAATCAATGGCTGCAACGCCACAAAAGCAATACAATTTTATACACACGCGCGCAGTCACTCTCTCTCACTCACACACACACACACACACACACACACACACACACACACACACACACACACACACACACTCTAAAAGCCAACCTCAAATATAGTATTTCTACTTATGTGTATCTCGGTCCGTCAGCCCAGGTTAGCAACAGAGGAGGATAAAAAATAAGGATGACTTCACATTTGGTCTTAAAAAAGTAAATGATTTGGGGGCCTTCATTTATACCCTCCCCCCAACTCCCCCCCCTCTCCGAGTAATTCCCTTTCTGCTTAGCAGGGTGGCATGTTTTTAGGCCTGGAATAACCAGGGTTAATAGAATTCTTCAGGGGGTTCTACAACCATGAGCGATGTGATCCCACTGGCGGAGAAATAATAATAATCCTCTATCGCAACACACACAAAAAATATTGGTTAAAAAAAAACCTAAAGCTTCAGCAGTCTCAGTGTGATCAAATGATGTAGGAATTTGTGTGTGTGTGTGTGTGTGTGTGTGTGTGTGTCTGACTGTGTGTGTGTCTGTAACGGGCGCCATCCCTTCATAAACCTGTGACTGCAAGCAAACATAATTACAGGTATTATCTCCTAGAGTTTGATTTGTTGCTTTGCTCTCTCTTTCTCTCTCTCTCTCTCTCTCTCTCTGAATATGGAAGGAATGTGGCGCACGAGAAACCTTTTTATCAACAAATGATCTTTTTTTAAAGCAATGGCCTCTATTGATGATACTGTGTAATAGTGCCATGACACCACTGTTTATGCTGATGTGTGATTTTACACACAGCGCGCACACAGAGCGATAATGTTTGAAAGCCCAAAGGAGTAGGTGGGAGCAAAGCAGACAAACTGACACATTTAAGTTCAAAAACGCAGAGAAAATGAAGACTGCGGCACACAAACACACAAACACACACCGCAAATAAGAACTGACTCCAAGGCCGGGTGTGCAGGCCATTGCGTTGCAGCAAAAGCTGTTGGGCATCAGTTAATGGAAAACTGTAAATTCCAGGCATCCATTTTAAAAGACAGCACACCAGGAGAACACTTATTTATTTATCTATCTATTCATTCCATTTTTTTTTAATCCAACTTCCAATTTTCCTCTACAGTGGTTTTTACTTTAGATTGTAAATGCAAGCAAAAACCTCGCAGAGCCCATCAACATGGTCCGCATTTATTAAACGTTGTGGAAAGCTGGCTATCAGTGAAGAGATAACCCACATGTAGAGCACAGGGTCACCACAAGAACTTGCATTCCCCCCCCCCCCCCACTGTCCTCCAGAATCAACTGAACCAGCTTGTATAACCACGTAAATGTAAATGTAAAATGTACCTGTTTTTTTTTGTTCATGGCGTGTACAGGGCTTGTGTGACAGTTTGTATGTGGCCGTCAGACGTGACTGTGACATCAAGTCAAGCTTTTATCTCCAGGGAAGCAGAGAGAGAAAGGCCCGGCCTGTCTGAAACTCATCTATTCTATTGACAAATCTCATTTAGATACACTCTCCTACCTCGTCAACATGGGCCATACAGTCTTTTCATACAAAAAAATAAATGTGCAGTGTGTGATTACTCGCAAAGCTGCTAAGATATACTTTACTTAGCACAGACTGACACACACACACACACACAAAACACACACATACGCACACACGTCCAGCGCAGTGACCCACACACTCCACACCATGTCTGTTTAATTTTGTTGTTGTTGTTGTTGTTGTTGTTGTTGCATTAAGACAACATTAACCTCTGCCACATTACTCAATTACCTACTTTAAAGGTGGAGTCAGCAATTCTGTAGCTAGCTTGTTGTCAAAATCAGTGAATATATCCTCACAATCCATTACCTGTCCCTACTATGTGTGTGTGTGTGTGTGTGCTCTGCATACAGGCGTGTCGCTAGCTACGGTGTGCCACTTTTTTGTATACCCTTTTTTACATACCAGTTTACAGAGCTTTGGATGTGTATTACCACTAGATTTTTTTTCAGTGCACGCACAGTACTGACAGGTAGTGGATCATGAAGGGACATTTACAGATTTTGAAAAAAAAAGGTTTTTTGACAAAAGCGTTCTCTAGAATCACTGACTCCACTGACTTGAATACTTTGGCTCATACAGCTACACTCTGACAGTTATTAATTTCCATATTCAATAGTAATATCTTCTTTAATGTTTCCCATGTAAAATGCACCCAATGATCATTCAGGCTGAAGCTGAGGTGCTAATCATTTAGATCATTTGGCTGCATGGCTGTTCATGTTCATGTGTAATCGCCCTCAAACAGCCAGTGTACCAAATGCACAGATGTAGCGCGTGTGTGTGTTTGTTTGTGTGTGTGTTTGATCTCAGAACTCACCAGGAATTCCAATTCTTTCTGAAATTCCACCCTTTCTTCTTCATCTCTCTGTATACCTGAGTGATTTGAAGTCCAAAGCCTCCAGATAAGCACATTTTCTGCTAAAGTTGTAACCCCCTTTTACGTGCACACAGACACATTATTTGCCTCTGCTTGTGCTGCACGGAGAAAAATTCACATCCACTTGCGTCATTGCCCCGGCCTTATATACAGTTATCTCTATCTTATCTTCGCATTCGATCCAAACACTCTTTAAAGATGTATGCAATTGGCTGTAGTTTTTGCGGACAGTTTTCGGTCAGCTTGCTCTCACTACTTTCAATGTGATGTCACCATAGTCACATAGCTGGAGTAGAGTCTAGCTGCAGCCCCGGAGAACAATACTGAGTCGGGGCGGGAGTACTGAGTCGGGCCGGGAGTACTGAGTCGGGGCTAGTAGCCTATCAGTCTGCGGTCTTTTTTATTGTTTGACATGACCTTCTCAAGATGGCCGCCGCGGTGTTCCGTTATCCGAGTGGAGCTAGCGCCGCGGCTAATCTAATGTTCTATCTATATTCTAACCTCTCCCTGTCCCCTTGCCCTAACCCTAACCACCCAGCTGTGATGCCTGAACATAATCTAATGTTCTATATATATATATATATATATATATATATATATATATATATATATATATATAATAACCTCACCCTATCCCCTTGCCTTAACCCTAACCACCCAGCTGTGATGCCTGCACTTAATCGCCAAAACAATATAATTTGTCTAATAACGTTCGAAATGTATTTGTATTTTCTTCCGCCCCGCCTCAGTACTCCCGGCCCGACTCAGTATTGTTCTCCGGGGCTGCAGCTGGATACTATTGCATAGCTGCGCTGTTCAACTGGCTCTGACCCATAGACTGTATTCTGACCGTGGTTATTATGGCTGTCTTGCATAAACCCCGCCTACCAAGTAAACGGTATTAAGGTGCCAACACACTGCACACCGCGGCGCGGCGGTTGGCCGCGCGAATCGCAGGTTCCGCGTCGCGTGATCATTTTGGCTCATTTGTGTCCGCCGCGGCCCGCCGCCCGATGACTCATTGAATGTGCACGCCCAGTTTCTTCCCGCTGTTTACATCTCTCTCATCATCGTCGTCATCCTCACTGATTTGTTTTTGTTGGGAGCGTCTCTGAAGTATTCTGCCTTCATCATCTCTGCCATCGGCCCTTGTATTGGTCTCACTGTACCTCTCACACATTTCTCCCCGCCACCTGCCACCCAAGCTTCGTAAACACACCCACACATGCGCCCACACACACATACACACACAACCCGCCCACACACACACACACACATATGTATCCATGGCCGTGCATACAGTGCTGTGTGAAAGTTTGTGAACCCCTTGAACCTTTTGGAATTTTATTTATTTTTACCATTATTAATTCATTTTTATCAATACCAGTATTTTTTATATGAAATAACAGATGTTTCTTTATCAATTAAATTTTTTTCTTTTCCAGAAATCAATTGTTAAAACAGATAAACAAATTATTTGACAATTGTTGTATGTGCAAAAGTTTGTGAACCCTAAGCTGCATTGCTTAAATCGAGCAAGTAAACACAATCAGATGGGCCAAATTGAGTCATGAAATGGACCAATGTAGTGAGAGATCTTTAGGGAAGAAATTGGGCGGCACTAGATAAAACAGAGATAAGACCAGGTCAGTTTAGGCTCACCAAAGTGAACCCATACAGGTCAGACACGCTAAAAGGGAAACAAATCTCTGAGGATCTCAGGAATAGAGTTGTGATGCTGCACATTTGTCTGGGGACAGCTATACATTATTTAAAAAAAAGTTTGAGCTCCATGAGGCAAATCATCTACAAATGGAGGACTTTAAGAGTGACTGAACATCTGCCTAGAAGTAGACTTCCTTCAAAAATATCCACAAGCGCCACAAGAAAAGTGATTTTTCAGTTACAAGCCAACCCAAACATTACATCTAGTGATTTGCAGACCTCTCTTGCAGCATCTGGGACAGATGTGCATGGTTCCACAATAAGAAGAAAACTCAGTCAAAATGGCTTTCATGGGAGGGTTGCTAAAGAAGCCTCTGCTCTCAAAAAATAACAAAACTGCTTGTTACAACTTTGCCAGAGAGCACCTGGAGATACCTGAAGTCTTATTTTGTGGACAGATTAGTCCAAAATTGAACTGTTTGGTCATAACCAAAACCGCCATGTTAGGGCAAAAACGTAACTCTGCCTACCACCAAGAGAACCTTCTCCCAAGTGAAGAATGGTGGTGTCAAATTGTCTGCAAATCTCCAAATGTAATGTTTGGTTGGCTTTTACCTGAAAAATCACTTTTCTTGTTGCGCTTGAGGATATTTTTGAAGGAAGTCTACTTCTAGGCAGATGTTAAGTCACTCTTAAAGCTCTCCATTTGTAGATGATTTGCCTCACGGTGGACCGATGGAGCTCAAATTTTTTTATATGAATTTATAGCTGTCCCCAGACAAATGTGCAACATCAAAACTCTATTCCTGAGATCCTCTGAGATTTTTTTCCCTTTTAGCATGTCTGACCTGTATGGGTTCACTTTGGTGAGCCTAAACTGACCTGGTTTTATCTCGATTTTATCTAGCGCCACCCAATTTCTTCCTTAAAGATCTCTCATTACATTGGTTTATTTCATCAATCAGTTTGGCCCACCTGATGGTTTTACCTGCTCGATTTAAGCAATGCAGCTCAGGGTTCATACACTTTTGCATATACAACAGTTGGCAAATCATTTGTTTTATGTCTTTTAACAATTGATTTCTGGAAAAGAAACATTTTGAATTGATAAACAAACATCTGTTATTTCATATAAAAAATACTGGTATTGATAAAAATGAATTAATAATGGTAAAAATAAATTAAATTCCAAAAGGTTTCTAGGGGTTCACAAACTTTCACACTACACTGTATACACACTCACGCCGGCATATCAACATGTAGAGAAAACCCAAACAGATTTTCCCTTTTTCCAGATTTGTTTTCACCTCTGATATTGTTGTGATGTTTAGGGAAATGTTTGGAAGTGTCAGTTGTCGTATTTAGTTTGCATTGTCTCTGCATATTCACTCATCTGCAGTACATCTTCCCTGGCTTTCTCTCCTTCTCTCTTCTATAATGTGAGTCTATTCCTTGCTCCTTTGACTAAAAGGTGTCTTATTAAACTGCTGTCATACATTTTATCGATGTGTTGGAACTTTCTCCATCTCTCTCTCTCTTTTTTTCTCTCTCTCTCTCTCTCTCTCTCTGTCTTTTCCTTCTTTTTTCCCTTCATCCCTCCTTTCCCGACTGCACCGCCAGCCAGGTTTCACGTGTCTTGTAGCTCAGCAGACTCACCCGAGTGACGTCGGGAGGAGCTCAACGCTGAGTGGCTATCGCGGCGCGGCCGGCGGCGAAAAGTTCAAAACTTTCAACTTTTGCGGTGGCCGCTCGAAATACATTGACTTTCTATGTAAACTCGCCGCGCGGCGATGTGCAGTGTGTTGGCACCTCTATGAGTAAGGGTGCTGTTTCCGAAGTGGAAACACAAGCCAAGCAAGTCCATCTAGTGCAGGGGTGTCCAAACTAACGCAGCCGATTTTAAACATATAATGTAATATGGCCCTTTGAAAAAAAAAATAATAATAATATATATTTTTTTTTGCATTTCTTAGTTAACCCACTAGTGCAGGGGTGTCAAACTGATTGATTGGCCCGGGGCACATTTTAAAAATATAATGTAATATGGCCCTTTTAATTTTTAAATAATTTAAATGCAGTCATTATATTACAGAGAAATGTGTCCCATAAAAGAAAAATAGCACCAAGCCCATCCCAGAGGACCCTGCATAATATTTTATTTTAAATTAATATTATTATGAAAAATCTATGTGTCCTTCTCCAATAGCTTCTCATTCATCTGACACAGTGTCTCCATTTTTTTCATACAAAATTCTTCAGATTTAGCCTCTTAATTTCCCTCTGAAAGTGCACCAGATTCATGCATTTCACTTTAAAAACTTAAAAAGATCTCCCGGGGGGGCACACCCCCGGTACCCCCTAGGTGGGTCGGAATCTCGGCTGGATACTATTTTCACCCAGCTGGACATTCGACGCAAAAGCGGAAAACACTGGGTGTATCAATGGCATTTAACAAGAGGGGAAATGTGTCTGTTTAATGTGCAAGTAAGTGTTGCCGTGAAGAAGGATTACAATTTCCGAAGACACTATGAAACTAAACATCAGAGCAGCTACATGATGTCCTGATAAATGTGTTATTTTTGCAAAGTGACCTGGCCCTTCGTAGATTTTTCTATATGTGGCCCACAGTGAAATAAGTTTGGACACCCCTGATCTAGTGTTACTGTTCCCTTACCAAACCGTACCGTACCAAACCCAACTGTCCTGCTCAGTGGAAACAAGGCACAATTCTTGAGTGTAGACTGGCAGGTCAGGATATAAACAAATCTTAAAAGAGTAGTAGGTGCCAGACAGAATATGGGATTGGTAATTAAATGGCACCTTCTGTACAGACATCAGACTAGAGATACCGCACACCCTGCATTCCAAATCACAAACGTTTCTTTTTATCAAACTACATACTAAAGTACAGAATAGTTTTAGGGAACATGGGAGGGGGAGACAATCAGATAAGAAGTTTTTTTTTCATCATGTCAAGAAATATCAAGAGTAAAAACGAATACTCTAAAATGCTATTGGAGTTAGTGGGGCATTTATGTATTTTCAGCATACTACAATTGACCTGCATGTATTGGGACATCCTAAATCCTTTTCTGGCATACTAAATAGTATGGAAGTATCGGGATAAGAACGCAGGGTTATTTTCCCCCCCAAATGACACATGGCCGCCTCAGAGCTGGCTGGACTCCCTGCTAGTTCAGTTATTACTTAAGGCAAACAGCTCCACAAAGAGCTGAAGTCCTGTTAGTTTAGTTTAGAGTATATTCCCTGTACATCCCTGTACTCCACCATGGCTGTGGTCCTGTGAGACTCTTGGGAGGCTGGGTAGTAGTTTGTCATAGGCTCTGTCCTCTCCCTGCAGGCTGATAGATTGAGGCCAGCTTCCTCTTCCACTAATGACTGTATAGAGCAGATGTTCAGCTGTTCTTCTTCCCCACTACCTGTGAAGGGCACGGGGACATCCTGAGCCCAGACCCTGGTCAGTGACACCCTGGCAGCAAGCTTAACCTTGCTCCAGCTGCTTTATACTGTATGCAGTGTTAGGAGTCTAATGCTTAGAGAGTGGAACCATAGTCGTTTTTAGCTTCACATCTGTTAGTGGACACTTTACATTAGTGCTGACCAATTCCTGAAGCATGCGGCTGTGGTACATTTTATTCTTGCCCTCTCTCTCTCCTTAGGAAAGATTATGCAGTGAGGGTTTAGATAGGCAGCCTCTTCCAATTTTATAGTACACAGTATTAGATCAGGTCACCTGCAGCCTATGTGTCACATTGCCTTATCTTAGTGAATACCTTAACCACAGTTAATTTGCCAAAGTCTGGGTGGAAATTAAAACAATTGTGTCCTGTATTAACACCAGATGACATATCTCCTGTAATGCTTTCAGCATCTTGGGCAAATGATGGGCAGTAATGTGAAATACATGGGATTTGTAAAATACCTTAACATGGTAAACATAATGCTTGAGTGGTACATTGGCCCAGTTCAAGACAGGACTGTTCATGAGTTAAGGGTTTGGTTCAGATTTCTGAGGTTGAGAAATAATTAATTATTGCCCACATCAGGGGGGGGGGGGTCTTTGAACAAACACAATAGGGAACTGGTTGTCATCATTCTGTCATACCTTTGTATAAGTATGAAACTGCTTTCCCAGATTAGAGGCCCATACACAACACAACACATATAGATATCCCACCCATACAAAAAACATGAGCCCGCAATACATAGCCTAGATTAAAAAGTGGTATGGATGGTCCAATGATTCTGCCCATCTCCATACTGTTGTCTTAGCCTGGCTCCGCCCGCCCGCCTACTTCCGGCCAAATTTTATTTTCCCTTCAGTAGTCAGTCTGGGTGTACAGCCCATTTCCCAGTTTTGCCGGAGATGCGACAGCCGGTCCAATCAGCGAACAGAGCGAGTGGCTGAGAACGATGACGTCGAAGTCGCGCTCCAGTTTCAGTTGCCAGAAGCCGGCTCATGACACACGTGACGACCAAACGTTATGCGATTGGTTGGCTAATCCAGAGTGGCACTGGGCAGATCCAATAGTTTTAAACTTTAACAGACACCCGCCTCCATGAGTGAACGTTTGCCAATTACAGCACTGCCAGACCTTCTGTACAAATGAAATGAAGTACGATGGTCTGGTAGCACCAGGCTACTGTTGTCTATGGGAGTGAGTCAACTTCGATCAGTCAGTTACAAGCTAACTATAGCTAGCCTGGTGAGAGCAGCCTGATCTTGTGAGCTTCACTTTTGTTTTCAGTCTGGACTTTCTAATCTCCACAGAGAATAGCCCGGTCAAAACAATTACCAGGCCAATCAGGACCCTTGTTCTGATCTAATGTTGGTATATCAGAAGACAGCTTCTGATTGGTTTGTGCGGCCGTCAATCTAGCCTTGTGACACCAGCGGTATCTCACAAGCTTATTCGTAGGTCCATTTTGACATCAACAACTACATGAACCAATCAGGGGTTGCTTTTCCACTTAAGGACAGAAAGTGTGGAGGGTCCGGTCTTACTGGAGGCTAGATTGACGACAACATAAACCAATCAGAAGCTGCCTTCCACTAACAGACGTTGCCGGGCTCCTCCCCACAGAGATTGGAGAAAGTCCAGACTGATCTGGGGGAGATAAAACAATGTGAGACTCACTAGATCAAACTGGTCTCAGCACATTTATGTACAAAACTACCCGTCAAAGCTAAGTATATTTGGTTGTTTGGAAGGCAAAAGACAGAATGTAGAAATAACCTGCATTTGTAAATGACAGGATATCAGAAAATGTCTCTTTACACTGGACTTAAATACTATTGCAAAGAAATATTGTTAAAAATACTTGGCTGATCAGGAAGTAATCAAACCTACCACCTTAAAGTAGAGCAGACAGAAGTATGGACATAAACAAATGAATATTGCTCAGTAAATCAAGGCGATTAAAGAAGGATTAGTAGGACCTCTTCACTCCACTGTTTAACATGTGTACGGTCCACATCAAACCAGATTGTTTTCTTTCTCTACCATGACTGCACCTGAGCTGCAATTCTTTTGTTTTTTTCTTTTTTGGAGGAGAAAAGGGGGGGGGGAGTATTTTTTTGGTTTGTGTTTTCTTTGTTTGAAGAATGTGGCTCTGTAAAAGGTTACCGTGCCTGCTGTGCCAGTGAATGCCACCATCATTACTTACTCTGTCCTTGGGCCTCTCCGCCGTGCTGTTTTTTTTTGGGTGTGACAACAGGCGAACGCTGCTTCTGTTGCAAGTTTAAATCTAAACTCTTAAGACACGTACTCACACACCAACAGCCTTTAGCTCATCCACTTATGTGCTTTTTAAAGTGAAGTGTGTTGAATTAATGAAGATGTGTTGAATGGCGTAAACTTAAGAGGTTAAGTTTAGAAAATTAGCACGCAAAGGTGTTTGTCGTCCATTCCTCTTAGGACAAAAAATAATTTGTTGACGCCTTGAAAAAGATTCAACCTTCAATTTTTTCAGAATCTCTCGAGCACTCGAGGGCTAGAATTTCACTTGGAATTTTGCAGGGTTCATTCAGATTGAATCCTGTCTGTGCTGCTTGTTATTACAATAGAGCACTCAGTGTGCACAAAGGGCCTCTCTCCTACTCCCGCTTTTTAATGGGACTTATGGGTGGAGAATGCAGCACTCAAGTCTGTCAGCCGTGCCACTTTACCACCTTCTTATTCCTTCATCTTCCTCTTAACACACACACACACACACAGACACACACACACACACACACACACACACACACACACACACACACACACACACACACAGCCCTCTTGGCCTTCTTTGATGCTGCTAATCAGCCTCTCCATCACTTTAGTGGGGCCATAGATGATTACCTGATTCTAATTACATACAAGTGGGGGAAACTGTGTTTGATGTGCTCTTCCCTCTGGCTTGCTTATAGCTTTCACCCTGCACTGGAGAAAAAAGGCCTCTTCAAAAAGAAGTAAAAAAGCAATACCAGGTGTATTTCAATTGTAATAAGTAACCAAAAAGAAAAAAGTCTGCCAATGGAACAGGTGAAAATTAATTAGGAAATTAATAGAAATAAGATGCAATTCTTTGAAGTACATTTGACCAGTATTGTATTATTATTATAATCGTCACTTCATTTCAAGTGTAATGTAACTTCAGTGGCACTGTACATGTATCTTGCTGAAATGTTGCTTGTTAGGCGATTGGGTCCTATTTTAAGTATCATGAGGTATTTTGACTAGAAAGTAGAATATACTTTCTAAGATTTGGACATGTTTGCAGTGTACCTCCCCCACCTCACCCCTCTCTTCCCTGGAGACTCCAGTGTTCCAGGCTAGACATACAGTGGTGTGGGGCGGCCTCAGCGCTACAAGGTGAACTATGTGTTATTATTAATAACTGCCAGAGAGAAGGGTCACACAAGACAACTACTTGAACAGAAAAACCCCGGGCCCGGACAAGTAGGCTGCAGCTGGGTGTGTTGTAGAACAATACAGCCTGCATCCCCCCAAGAGGAGACACACTGCTTAGAACAAGAATAATGCATAGGGGGGAGAGAGGGAGAGAGAGAGAGGGAGGGAGGTAGAGAGAGAGAGAGAGAGGGAGGGAGAGAGAGGGAGAGAGAGAGAGGGAGGGAGAGAAAGAGGGAGAGAGAGACACGCAGACACATATCTCCGGCCGTGAAACATTAAGATGTCACCACCTGGAGCTTTTAAGGCATACCTTTACCACTGAGCCCAAGGTGTTAGAATATGAATAGGTCGCGGCTATAACTTTCAATACTCTCTCTCTCTCTCTCTCTCTTTCTCTTTGTCGTTAAACTCTCGATGGCACTGGATATAATAATATAAATGAATACGGCTGGTAAGTGCAGAGCCACTGGGAGGAGCACAGATGAAAATGCTAATCCCCCAGGCAAATTATGGGACATCTGGAGTTTGTGGATTTTTTTTTGTTTGTTGTTGCAGCACTACAGTGTAGTTTTGGTGAAAAAGTGTTGTTGCTAAGTGAACTCCATGTAATGAAGCTAGTTATGTCACTGTATTTCGCAGGAGCTTGCTGGTAGATCAACTACATTCATATTTTTGCCTAGTGATTCAAGTATAGTTCAAATACTTGTATGCTACAAACTACAAGAAATATTCGGCCATAAAAGGGAAGACATTAATTTTTATTTGAATTTCTGCAATAAACTCAGTGGCAATTTTGGCTGACTAGTGACTGTTTTGTATTATATTTTGTTATATTGGTCAATTCTATTCTTTAATGGAATTTTAAATGTTTTCTTTGAAGTAGCTTCAGTTCAATAAATGTCTGTGGTCATGAGTGAATACCTGACAACGTAGATCTGTTGTTATCTATCCAAAGCAGGACACTATGACACAGCAGGAAATGACGTTAAAGCACTGTTCATACCTGAATACAGTATACAGTATATCTAAAGTCCCAATGTTTGCTCTTCCCGTTGAGATATTTTTTTTGACCGAGGGAAATATTGTGACGTCAATTTCCTCCCGCTAACCTTTTCATGAGGTTTTTTCTTTGGGCCTGGCTCTGCATGCATCACAGAACCAGCTTTAACGTCCGTGGCACAGTTCACCCTTCATATACCACCAAATGGAATTGGTTTTGGGTGGGTAGAAGGTTGACTGTAGTAGTGAGTCTATATGCTATGATTTGATCTGATCTCTGCTGATAAATAGAATGGAGGGGTAATTTTCAGCACGCATGCTATCAGACCTATCGCTTGGTTATTTTCATTGCCACAGTGTAAAGGGCTGGGATTGGCTCATATTTGTTAATTTTTTGAACGAGAGTGAGGTGTGTCCGGCTGCAGCCATTCCTACTACACATGGCTGGTGAGAGTTATGATCTTAAAAAAAGTCCTACAATATTTATTCTGATAAATTTAAGATCTCATTGAAATATAAATAAAAGTGCAAGTTCTGCATGGCAAATCACAACAAGCCTGTACATTCGACATATTAACGCCATTTTAATGCTATTTACGGCATAATTTTGTATCGCGGTTCACATCTGGAACCACGGTACGGCCTGTATTTGTGATAGTTCAGTACGAATACGTGTTACTATGAAGCCTTCTTTCAGTTCTAGTGTAGGTCATTCTCAACTCATCATACGGGCAGCAGCATAGTTTACAATCCATCCAAACCTGATCATGTGTGTGTCGCTGAATCGTCTGTGTGTGTGTGTGTTGCCTCCTGCATGGTCCCCCTAATACACAGCCTGTGCGCTCTGTGTTTTCATCAGCGGGCCCTTATCTAATTCACTGTCCCAAAACACATCAACCGCAGTAATGAAAAATTCATTGAGTCAGTTACTTTGTGCAATTGAACACATCCATCATGCGGCCTGATACTTTGCAATATTGTAAATCATGTGACCCAGCCCAGTCATGAACCCAGGCAGACCTCTTCTTAATGAATATTGACTCCTAATATTGTGTTAAATTCACTCAAGTGAAACCCTTTCAAATGTCTTAACCCTAACCCCCCCCCCACATACACACACAAACACACACACACACACACACACACACACACACTCCACTCCACTCTGGGGCCAAAAGAGTCAGCGTTACATTTATTTTTTTAAAGATTTTCATTACATTTTGCAACAGTTGTAGAAGTGGGACGTTGGGTAACTCCATTACCTGCTGACTGGAATCTAAATGTAACTGTTCCTTTTGTCCACACAGTGTTAGCTCATGTGGACTTCTCATCCCCGACACTATTTGATATCCTCTCTCCTTCCAGATTAACCTTTATGGCCCTAATAAACGCTCTGTATTGACTTCAAAGGGGATAGTGGAAGATGGCGCCGCTATGCCTTATGGGAAAAGTGGAACAGGGCCCCCCCGCTGTATAAGACCCTGTGCCAATGCAGCTCCCATTCTCAACTCCAACAGTAATCGTGCCTGTCCACTTCCCAAATTATGCTCTTCTTTGTCTTTTTAATTAAACCCAAGTGCAGTTTGGAGGCTATTTGACCTTTGCTGGTCCCCTCTTTATGGGCAGGGCCGCGGGGTCATTTCCATGCATATATTAATGGCTCAGCCCTACCTCCCTTCTTCCTCTAAAGCAAAATGATCCACAAGGCTTTACAGATTAAGCAGAGAGGTTTCTGGTCCAGAGTATTGCCCTTTTTATTTTTTCATTTAATCTGCCAACATGGGACGCTCTTTGATAGAGAAGAAGCAAAAATGTTAAGGCTTTAGTCAAAATGGTTAACGGAAAAAGTGTGTTTTAAGGGATCCTGTTCTGGTCTGTAGCCATGGTTAACCTCCTGAACTCAAACTTCAAGCATCTTTTAAATGATATTACCTGACACTTAACTGTGGCTAAAGTGTGGTTCATTTTAGGAAGCTTCAACTAGTGCGTTATGGTTATGGAAAAGACAGCAGCATAAACAGCTGGTATAGATGAGATGTGGACTATTCTCTCCGGTGTTATTTGTAATTTTTTTTATCTAAATATCCCTAAATGCTGTTTTTTTCGACAACATTACTTTACCTTCATTTTATATTTGTATGACTTAAAATATTGTTTATATTATTTGGTCTGAAAGAATATTTTTTTAAAACCTTTGAAAACAGTAAACAGCACCTAATTCCCAGGCACAATACTAAAGACGTGACCTTGGGCTTCTGGGTTATAATTGGCAATGATTAAGGAATTACATAAAAAAAAATTGTGACTGTGTGTGTTTGTGTGTGCGAATATGTTTGTGCGTGTGCATGTGTATGTGTGTGTCTTCTTTTGTGTGTGTGCATGCAGTGTGTGTGTGTATGTGTGTGCGAATATGTTTGCGTGTGTGCATGTGTTTGTGTGTGTGTGTGTGCGTGTGAATATGTTTGTGTGTGCATGTGTTTGTGTGTGTGTGCGTGCCCCATGCCACTCGGGCCCCATATATGCCTCTCCTGGAACACACCGCGGTCACATACTTGGCTGTTGCCCCTCTTCTGCAGGCATGTGAGAGGGTGATAACGGCCCGGTTGGTTTGACACACAGTGATATGCAGCCCGCCTCACAACCACAGGCCTTGGCACACAATACTTTTGCTTTGTCTTTAGGGCTATGAGGTGGGGAATCATCCACGATTTTTTCGGTCCCTTATACACACTCTTAGACAGGCCAAACAAAATAAAAATGCCCCCCCCTCTCTCACCTCTGGTTGAGTTGAGTATGGTGGTGGATGCCCGGGAGGGGAAAAAAATCATCTCTCTCCCCTGTGAACTTGCACTTCTCTCTGGCTTTTAACTATTCATGCTAAATTGCTCCAAGTGACAAAAGCAGATGTGTTGTGTTGCGGGTGGGATCAAATGCGTCAATGCATGATTAATTCAGCCTGCTGGAGAAGAGAGAGAGAGAGCGAGAGAGAGAGAGAGAGAGAGAGAGAGCGAGAGAGAGAGAGAGAGAGAGCACCTGTTACTCAAACACTCCCCCTCTACTTTGACCTTTAACCTCTGCATGTGTTCCCAGCCCGGTGATGATCCGGCACACACACACACACACACACACACCAGGACTGAGATCAGTTTGAACTCTGAACATGTCCAGAGACATAATAGAGAAAGAGTGAGTGCATCTCCACAGTATTCAGTGTAGTTCCAATGAAAGTGCAGTTTAAAGATGTCAGCCATTCTGAAGACCGCTTGTCGTCAAAAATGACTTTTTGGCAAATTCTGTGAATATCTTCTCAGTGTCTGTGCACTGAAAATAAATCCAGTGGTATTACACAGCCTAGGCTCCGTAAACTGCTATGTTTGTGAACAACAAAGTGGGCCCACCATAGCTAGCAACACGCCTGTTTTTAAGACAGTTTGAACATTGTTTAATGTTTGAATTACCATTTTTGACCGATTTGGTTTTGTTTGTTATTTGTATGGGACTGTATTAGTTGCCACTGTTTCATACATATGAATGATAACTTATCTCAAAATCACAAAATATAAGAGTTGGCTCAAATGTAGGCAGTTTTCCTTAAAGCTTAGTATTTTTTTTTACTTTAGCCTCAAAACTCAAAAATCTTGAGTTGCCTTGACAGTAGCCTTAACTTGAGGAGTACTCCTAAGTGTTTCAATCTTATAGTGTGGTATTTCTTACTATTACCTAGACAAACCAGCTTAAAGGTTCAGTAAGCGAAATGGTCGGTTTAGCTAACTTTCTGTCAGTGACTGCAGTTAGCAGTCCCCTCCCTCGTCCCCACGTCACCACATTAATGCAGTGCGGTCTTCAAGCAGCGAGTTATCTAGCATCATCTCAGATCCATAAGTGTGATAATAAACCATGATAAAAACCATCAAAACAGACATTAGGAAGGATTTTTACCTGCTCCGCCATTGTAGGCGCATACACATTCACCCATCTGTCGCTCTGCACGTGCACCGGCAGTGAGACGGGTGCCGGTTTGTAGCGTTCTCTCTTCTGATCCCTGAAAAGTTTATTTGACGATTACATGCAGATCGACTGACTGAGAGATCGGCTTTATGAAACGCGCACACTATATAAGTGATCACTGTATGAATAAAGAGCGATTTAACACTTATATTAACATAAATAAATCGCTTACTTCACCTTTAATACTTCTCCCACCAGTTGCACTGATACTAATGAAACAGTGTCGTACAGAAGTCTTCCTGCAACTTGCTTGAGTCAGAGGTGGTGTTTTACATTAACAGAGGTGACTTCATGATGTTAATGATGTGTGTGAGATGGAGTCAAGCTCTAGTGTGGAAGCTTGGAGGCCTGACGTCTGCATGGTTTACACTCAACCTTAGATGCAGTGTGTCAGCTCAGCTCATCAGTAATAATATGGTGTTGTATGTGTGTGTGTGTGTGTGTGTGTGTGTGTGTGTGTGTGTGTGTGTGTGTGTGTGTGTGGGGAAATGGCCGTGTGGTGGTGGGCTCCAGCCAGGCCCTTCTGAGCCACCCCCTGGTTAATGAGGCCTTTATGGAGATCTAGTGGTGTGTGTGTGTGTGGAGACCAGTGCTAGCAGCCAGTGAGACCAGAGTCTGCTGCAGCTGGTAGAACAGCAAGGGGTGGGGGGGGGGGGAGTGCAGTGTGGGGGCGGGGGGGGGGGGGGGCAGCACTGTGGAAAACAGGATTTCAAAATGCCTGATTGGTCAGTGTCAGCCCCACTTTACAGGCATTATTTGGATGGTATAGGCAAGAGAGAGCTGTGAGGCCTGCGCTTCAACCCCTGAGTGACTTCTCAATTAGTGGGCGGCCTAGCGGAACTGCCAGACACTATTGTGCCCCCCCCACCCCCCACCCCTCTTCCCCCACCCATTTACCCACCCAGATCCACTGCCTCCTCGGGCCAGATCTCAATGATCAGCGCAGGTCAAGTTATTCTTGGTTGTGAACATGCTTTCATAGACTGCCCTTTGTAAACACTGGAAAAGAAGTAGTTACAAAGTAGTTGTTGTTTCACTAGCACAAAGCTTTGCCTAACGTAATAACATGCCCACACGTTCCCATACCCATACTTCCCTACTATTTAGTATGCCAAAAAATAGATTTAGAATGTCCCAATACATGCAGGTCAATTGTAGTATGCTGAAACTATAGAAATACCCCACTAATTCCAATTGCAATTGATTGTAATCGTCTTTATTGTTGACATTTTCCAGACATAATGAAAAAAAATCTTCCTTATCTGATTTTTTTTTCTCTCCTGTGGCCCTCAAACTCTTCTGTACTTTAGTATGTAATATAGTAAAAAGAAAAAGTGTGTGATATGGAATGCAGGGATGATGTTTTTGTGTTGTTGTCTCCTTTATGATAAACCACAGTATGGAGTGTGACACATTGTAGCGGCTGAAAGCGGAATCTCTGCGATATCACATGCGATTGTGATGAAGGGGAAAGAAGCCGGCATTGCGTAACCAAGCCGAAATCCAAGTGGTACACAGACGCTGCTGCTTCTATGCTTCTGTAAAATGAGATGTAAATGCGGTAAATTTTGAACAGTCTGTGATTTATTCATGAACAAGCCAAAAAGAAAGAGAGAGGGAATGCTAATGCTTTAACAGCGCTTTGCCCTTGGCTTAGGGCCACATCGACAAACAAGTCACTCAGCGAAGGAATTAACAACGTCATTAAGTTACCTGACACATCCCAGGCCCCGCACCACTTTGTCTGTGCTGGTGGATGCCAGAGCTGCTAGCCTATCTACTGTTACAGAAGGTGATGAAGAGGCACTTTCCACACCTCATATAACCTGTTAGTGTTAGCTTAATGGAATGGTTCAACATTTTTACATTTTAAGCTTTTTATGCTCACTTGCAGGTTCAAGAAAAAAGCATCAGAAACTGTTCCTGTAACTGTTCGTACATTTCTGATATAGAAATGGACAAAGGTCTCACATCCAGGTTAGCTTAGCTCAAACACTGGTAGCCAAGGGGAGCAGGTCAAAAGATAAACGTTTCAACATCACTAAACACTCCTGTGTGCTTGTTGGGACTTGTTTATCTACCATGTTTTGTTGCTCTTTATATTCTCACACATTCTGTCATTTGAGAATAGTATGCACACTGGAATGAAAAACCAGCCGTCGCGGGCTACTTCCTGGTTTCTTTCCATTATGTATTTGATTCTAAAATAACCGAAGTGTGAAAATACAGAGCTAAAGATGTTAAATGTTAAACTATTCCTTTAAACCAGGACCCAAAAAACTAAAAGAAATCGGTGGAGGCCAAATCCATACACAAAGACTCATTATTGAGAAGGCATCCAATCTATAATTGGTTTTGGGGGGGTTATAAAAGAATCAATGTGTGTGCTGAGGTCATGCCTGGCCTGTTGTATATATGTGATGTGTATCTGACTATAAGGTGCTGCTGAATGGCTGTAGGACACAGCAGTGACTTGCTGGTTGCGCGCTGCATTGATTGCACCTTCCACCAGTTTTCGATACGCTTTTTAATCTGTGAAAATGCTAAAGAGGCAATCAAAGCCATCTGCAGGCGCCGCGCTGTCAGACCAAACGTCCTCGTGTCAGTCTGGTGATTTCTCAGCCACCAGCCAACTGCATTAAGAAGGCCTGATCAATGGGTGGGAGAGAGAGCACACACACACACACACACACACACACACACACACACACACACACACACACACACACACACACACACACACACACACACACACACACACACACACACAGCTTGTGTGTTACTCATGTTGTGGGGACATAAAATGTCATTGTTATATTATAGGGTATACTTTCAATTTGTCCTCAAACGGAAGGTGCATCCCCACAAAAACACATGAGTAATACATGCCCACACACACACACACACACACACACACACACACACACACACACACACACACTCACACACACACATGTACACAGGCTTGCATTTGGGTAACTTCTGTCTTTTATATGTTGCTAATTTTATCTGTTGCGTTTTTTAATTAATTTTATTCTTAGATGTATTTTTTACTATGCTCTATAATTACATTTTACTTACTTTCTTACACGAACACACACACATGCACACACACACACAACACACACAAACACACACACAGAGGTGGTGCGCTTCAGAAATCCTCCATTTTAGCACGTGTATTTTTTCTCATTTGTTTTGAAGAAGCCCTTAAGAATATTGATACAATAATAGAAAATGTTAAGCACAGAAATGAGCACACCTGACTCTACATTATGAGCAAAACAGTTATTATGTTATTGGTTCAGAAATGACATTAAGTTATTGGCAAGTTATTCCATTAATGACTTTTTTTACATTAATAATGGAAAAAAAGTATTATCGGCCGTTATTAAATAAATATTGGATGCTACATGCATGTTGATATTAAATCGCAAATTGAGCAGAGTCGAGGCAACAAAAAATATCTAGTGGCAGCTGCTCCTAGAACAAAAAGAGTTAAAAGTTGCTCTTTACCACAGCGCTTATAGAAAAGCTTCACCAACTTTAATGCTTTTCTATATTGAGTTTTTTGCCAGACCTGAGGCTTTTAGTAGGCTCTCATTCATTTAATTGGCTTGCACTTGGTCCATTCATTAACAACATGTGCTTTGTTCCACAGCTCGCCTGACTTCATTTTCACACTTTCTTTTTTTTTTTTTCCTGATCACTGTGTTTTTTCTAAGAACAATAAAGAGCTATTATACCCCCGGGGAATGTAGGTGTTCCCTGTATGTACGCGCTGTGATACCAAAATGTACTGATAGGGCAGCCATGCTTTTAGTACTTAGTGAGATAAACGATGAGTAAATTAATAATAAATTATATATAAAAAATTCAGTCACTTCAAATCTTCCTCATCCTACACAAATATCCTTGAATACAATGTTGAGAACGTTTATGTCTCTGGTCTCAATGGGATTTACCTTTATAAATAAAAGGTTAAAAATATATATATATAAAAAAAATGTATATCATATCTTGTTCTTCTCACCAATTGCCTTGAAGGACAGAAAAATCCACAGTATTTATCAAATACCTTTTTTCTTTTGACGGCCGATTGTTCAGAGTTTTTCACCACTGATATGTAGCAGATAGGATAATAAGAAAACACAATGAATATGAAAAGATATTGCCGCTGACATCTTATGACAGTATAGGCTTGGAAGGCAGCGGTGCGTGATATTTATTATATTCCTATCCATGCCAGTATTTCAACAATGTGTCAATCAGCCTGATTTGACCTGATGGGGCCGTGTGTCAACCCTACACCTACACACGCTGATTTGACACTAGTTGTTTGGGAGTGGGGAATGGTTGGTCTCGGCAGCACTTGCTTTGCTTTTACTGTCAAAGATATATTTGAAATGGGATCAATTTAATTGTTGAAAGTGAATCAGAGCGGACATTTTTATTTGACCATTACAACCCCACAACAGTAAAATGGCTGGTTCTACTACTTTCTCTGCATGTTGTTCCATATAAGTTTAATGCTTGCAAACACATCACTTGTCTATTTACAATTTTTTTCCAATAATTTGCTTTATTTTTTTCTACCATCTCTTCCAGGTTTTAAAAATGTCAGAAAATATGACAGAAAGACAAAAACATGTGTGTGTGCTCCATCATGTGCAGCCCCTAAACAATGTGCAAGTTTAATGAGATGGCACATAGATGTTAAAAGCTCTGAAAGCAGCCTGTAATTGTTATGTTGTGCTTAGGAAAAAAGCTTGGCTGCCATTAACTTAAACCCAACACCACACAAATTCTCTTCACACGTCTAGCAATTACCTTCGCCAATAATGCAGCCGGGCTCACACATAAATGTGTGTGTTCTGAAGTTCCTAGTAATTAAATTGGGGCTTTTCACATGTAATCTGAGAAAAAAAGGCTTAAAGGGGGTCAAACTTGGGCACACCGGTAATCACCAGTGATTGAGTCTGAAGGAGGGTCACACACATAGCGGAGGATCTGGGTGCTTAATTGTCCCGATGAGAGGGTCAAGAGTGGGGCTGCATTTGATGTGTTTCCACAGAAAGCACACATCGGAATGTCATTTGATGGGAAAAAATGAGAGGCTTTCAATGCCAATATCGTTTACCCGGCATTTGAAGTATATCCTGCAGGATTTGGGGAGAAAAGCTATTACAGTAACCAAAGCTCTTAGTAGTCTTGCCCTTTTCCAATAACCAAATAAAACATGCTCCAACATCAATGAATAGACAAAGCATACTCAAAGGGGCTAACACGGTAAACTGAAAACTAATCTCAAAAATGATGCATGTGAATTTTCTATTTGTTAAAATGAGTTTTAACATGGTGTTCAATGAAACCTCACACTGAAAAATATTCAATTAGTATAGTTGCTTTTGTTGCACTCTTAGTAGGTAAGTTAATGGATATTGTCGTTCTGATGCTAATATAGCATAATAAATAAAGAACAACTGACCCAAGCCAAACGGATAATCATGTCATTAAACCATAGAAGAGATCAGGTCTGGGGTATAGTTTGGAGATTTCAGCATTAGTGGAAAAAATAGTTGTAAAGCTGTTTGCTGACTTTGCTAAATGCATTATCAGGTTCAAAATTGTAATTTGGGTTTCTACTAGAAACAGTTTTTATGGTGTTGTGTCTATAAAAAAACTTTATATTTCTTACAGTATTGCTGAATCTCTCCTCTTGTCAGCCTCTGTCTCATATGCTCTGTCTCTTTAATCCCCGCCCCTTCCAAAAAGCTCTGCTCTGATTGGCCCGAATCTAAATGCTGGTTTGAATCTAAACGCCAGTTAGAGTCAGGGTATCTGGGGGTGTGGCTTATCACAGGTGGAGGTAGTTCTAAATTAGGTTGGTAATGAGGGGCGTGGCTTTTACAATAAATCTGGGGCCGTGTCCGAACTGCCATACTAGCGTCCTACATCCTACATACTCACCATCTATATACTGCATACTCTCTACTCAAAGATCGATTGTGTATGCGAGCTGCGTCGAAACGTTCTCAGTTGAAGTATACTCAAGCAATGAAGAATTTCTTCTTCTTCTTATAAGATTCAGGCAGTTTAGACACTGTTAAGCTTATAATCGCCCTCTACAGGTTAGATATTGAACTAGATTTTTACAGTCCTGTGTTCATCATCTGTGTTTTAGACCTCTTGTTTTATAATAATTATATTTTGAGGCGGAGGATCCCTCCGACGCTCTCTGTCCGGCTCATCAGCACTCAGCTGTCTGTGAGTTGAGCTGGACGAGCCGCGGTGTGTGGAACAGCGATCTGTTCTAATCTCTCTCCACTATCAGACTCACTTCATTCATTTCACTTAGTGACTCTAATGTTGTTAGGTATTTATCTTCATCTCTTATCTATTGTAAGAGTTTATGAATGACTGCACGTACATCTGTCAGATCGCGGAACCCCAAACAATGTTGTTGCCTAGCAACTTGCTCGAAAATATTTCATTTTCCTGGGCGGGTAGAATTGACCCAGTGCATTGTGGGGCGGTTGAGTAGGAAAAGTATACAATCGATTCATACCCAAAATCTTCCCGGAAGTTAGTACTCATCCGGGAATTTCTCACATACCCAAACTCGCATACCCAACCGTCACATACTCAAATTGAAGTCAAAATGAGTATGAGTAGGACGTTAGTATGGCAGTTCGGACACGGCCTGACTGAGGTTTTTGAACAATGGTTTTCAGGAAAGTGTGGGTGGAGAAAAAAGAGAGGGTTGTTTTTTTCTCATACTTTAGGAGTCCATAGTCACAGCAGGGACCCATATTATTTATACAGGTGACCTTTTAAACAAATTATATTTGCTGAGATCCACAAACAGGGTATGGAAGTCACAAAGTATAGAGTATCGAGAATCACGGGATTCTTTAACTATACTGTATAAAGAATAGTGCCTTTGTGTTTTTAAGTGGCTCATTCTAAATAATGGCAAACTGTTTCTATTCTATTTCTCTATTTTCTAAAACCATGTTTTTCAATCCCTCCTAATACTTACTTCTTTGTCATTTCAAAGTGTGTTCATATTTATTTATTTGTTTATTTTATTTGTTTGTTTCAGGACAATGCACATTAATGAACATGTACAGCAGTACACGTAAAAATGCCAGATTGTAGCCCGGGGGCTCATTTCCATCTGTAGTCCATTAGGCAGGTTGATGTCACAATAAAAATGACAAAGATATACAATTGAAACATTTGCTATATACATTTGCTATATATGTTTTCTATATACAAATACGGAGAAACAGAAAGAAAGAAATATATAAGGGAAACACTGACATCTTCTGCACTGGCAGATTATACTGTGCAGATAACTTTCTCTCCCTGTCCT
This sequence comes from Hyperoplus immaculatus, assembly GCA_949357725.1. NCBI lineage: Eukaryota > Metazoa > Chordata > Actinopteri > Uranoscopiformes > Ammodytidae > Hyperoplus > Hyperoplus immaculatus. Next base: position 19,876,657 of record OX442370.1, read on the forward strand.
TAAATAACCAGGCAACCGTTTTTTGTGTCCATTTGGGGACACAAATCTGGTATTTTGCTTTTGAACTAAAAATGCTTCAGTTCAGCTGCCCGGATACGTTCTATATTTTTTTTGGACCGTCCCCTTTAGTTGAGATTAGCTAAATGAGCTGTGAAGAGACAATGACTCGTGGGACCGTGCATGTTTGGTGCAGATAATTGCAGGGCTAGTGTGTGCCATAGCCCTGGCACCCGGCTTGGGGATTGCAGGTGGGTTGGCAGTAGGGGTAAGTGCCTATCCAACTGCACATCTGGTATCCTGCGGGGCTCCAAATCTTTCATTACACCCACTTCAAAATAGAACCCAAACCCAGCACTGCCAAAAACTGTGCTGAAAGCCCCTATTTACCAGCTACTTTTTCGTTTGGAGTTTGCCTTTTTTTGAGTTGTTTCCGATGTAAGGGGAGAAAAACCCGGGTACATTTTGTGTGTATGTGATTTAAAGCTGGGGTGGAGGATTTGGGGAGATAATGGCAGTCGCGATAGAGATTCGAATCCAAATACCTCAAACGCTCCACTTGTTCTCTTTGGTCCCTCCCCTATGGTCCCTCCCTGACACGCTCTACACATAGATAGTAAATAATATGGATGTAGCATCCGGGCTGACCTGTTATTCACAGGGCATCTAATAATCCTGGTTTGTGCGCGTCGCCATCTTGTGAGATTTTTACTCCGCCTCACTCCTCTTGCCGAAAAGGGGAATCGACGTCACGTCGGGGGGAGGGAGATAGCTGACGTATACCTCCGAGGCAAAGTGAGGGACAACGGGCGGAGAGCTGTCACTCAAGAGATTGCACCAATATATTTTAACCTCCAAAAGAATAAAAACTAGCGTGGTCCAAAAAAATTCACCCCCCTCAGTGTTGTCATGGAGATATGACCTAAACATACAGACTAAAATGGTTTTGTGGACCACGCTGTAAAAAGGTTTAAAGGTAACATATTATGCACTTTGCTGTCAATTTTATATGGTCTAAGTAGTCCCTAATACTTATTTTTTAAGATGTTTGCTGAAAAACCCGTTCAGATCATTTATTGTAGCAAGCCTCTATACCCTGATTGTCCTCTGGTCTCAGGATGACCTATATTTGTGCGATCTGGCTGGCCCCTTCCACCTCTCTGCTGGGCTTTCTTTATATGGCCATGGGGCTCTCCCACCATCTCTGCCGTGCTCTCGCGATACTACAGAGACACTACGTGAGTCGTGACTGCGAACACAGTGTTTACCCGGAGGCTCCGGGCCCGAGCTAAGCTAAGAGAACAGTTTGACATGACCTGACATGATTAAAACCAGTGAAAACAGTAGCTTCAAAGTTTGATTTCTACAGGAATATCTTCCCATCCTTTGTCATGTTAAAAACGAGTCATTTTCAGACTGCTGTGGGGAGTATAAACAGCGTGTTATGAGCAAAACTTGGTGCTACAACAGAAGCTACATGGGCGCTAACGCTAAAAATAAGACTCAGACGATAAAATAAACTAAAAGTACCACACAAATCAGTGAAAAAAATATCTTCAAAATTGACTTCCACACTATTAAGTTACAATCCTTTGTCCTGTTAAAAACGAGGCATTTCCAGACTGGTGTGGGTAAAAGAATTATGTTTTTATGACCAAAATCTCAGTGCTTTGTCTCGAAGCTAGCCCGTGAGCTACCGGCTAAAAATACCACACAAATCAGTGAAAAAAATATCTTCAAAATTAACTTCCACACTATTAAGTTACAATCCTTTGTCCTGTTAAAAACGAGGCATTTCCAGACTGGTGTGGGTAATGAAATTATGTTTTTATGAGCAAAAGCTGAATAGTTGTCCCAAAGCTAAATAGCTATAGCCTGGCTCCGCCCGCCCGCCTACTTCCGGCCAAATTTTATTTTCCCTTCAGTAGTCAGTCTGGGTGTACAGCCCATTTCCCAGTTTTGCCGGAGATTCGACAGCCGGTCCAATCAGCGAACAGAGCGAGTGGCTGAGAACGATGACGTCGAAGTCGCGCTCCAGTTTCAGTTGCCAGAAGCCGGCTCATGACACACGTGACGACCAAACGTTATGCGATTGGTTGGCTAGTCCAGAGTGGCACTGGGCAGATCCAATAGTTTTAAACTTTAACAGACACCCGCCTCCATGAGTGAACGTTTGCCAATTACAGCACTGCCAGACCTTCTGTACAAATGAAATGAAGTACGATGGTCTGGTAGCACCAGGCTAAAATAGCTATACACCAGTCAGGCAAAAATACCAATAAAAACATTTCTTTCAGTTTCACTGTTTGAAAAAACCCACAAGTAGCTTCCTATCCGTTGTGTTATTAAAAACGAGGCATAGACTGCTGTGGTTAAGATACATTAGTGGAGTATGAGCAAAAGCATTCTGTGTTGGTGTATGTAACATTCAGGCTGTAGGCTATGGGCATCTTGTCGCTTAGCGGGGAAAGCAACATGGCTGTCGCTCGGAAAATTTTCAAGAGGATCTCTTGGGATCTCGGGCACGGGATCTCGGGGCCGTGGACCAATAAGAAATGGGGGGGGGGGGGTGGGGTTATCATAGACTACTGCACGGTGGAAATTTCTGGTTACTAATGTGGGGGGATGCATCGGAAGCATGGACATATAAAGAAAATATGGGGATGTGGCTGTGCCGACTATTACGTAATAGTCGGCGAGAATTCTGACTGGAGTATATTGGGGGGGAGGGGTGGGGGTTTCACAAAGGGGGACAGTGAGAAAAGGAGAGATTGTTATTTTTTTTATATTTTGGCAGTCTCTAGGCACACCGTGGCCCAATGGATATGTTAGAACACATTTAAAAAGTGCATTTAGCATAATATGTGACCTTTAATAAGACTTTCGGCCTGTTTAACAAGTGAGTCAAAGAAAAATTGCTCACTCTTGGTACCACGTCACCGTGGCACTTCCGGGTTTCTACAGTTGTGGTCACTTTCTTATTGGATGCTGGTAAAAATCGCTGAGGTTGGGGCTTGGCTCTACACCAACAAAGTTTTGCCAAAGTGAATGGACAGTCCCAACAGCCAATAAGAACAGAGAATCGGATTGGTCAAAGTGTCAGCTCAACTTTGACCAATCAGAAATCTCATACCCCAGCTTTAAGGCAATACACTGCAGGTGAATAGGGGTAACATCTTTAACTTTATTACTTGCAATAGAATAATTATTGTATGTATTACATTTTTTTCAGAAATGTTTGAATAAGAATGCACATTTGGCAATATCTAATTTATATTCACCATTCATAATAACCCTAAATTATATGTACAGTTTTTAAAACGTTTTTCAACATGTATCATCAATCAGACTATTAGCAACATATTAACAAAGTCTTCTGTAATAACCTTCAGGATAGTCCTAAGAATGATTATGCAAAGTTGAGTTGATGTAAGTGAGTTTAGAAGTTGAGATCTGTGGGTTCAGAGTATTGAATAAAAATAATGTTGAGATAATGGCAGTTAAAGATGGTTGAATAGGAGAAATGTAAACAAACAGGGTTTAGTCAAATTAACACCTAAATGTAGATTTTGGACTTTTGATTTATACTAGTATGAAAGAAGAGCGTTTGACAAAATGATGTTTTGCCTGCAGTGTCTCACCTTAATAGATAATTACTTATTTCAAAAGATTGACTGAATCTGTTCATTGACTGTATAATCTGACACACTCACTTTTGGGATAAAGCTAATATCTAATGGTAGTAATAAGGATATATCAGCCACCAGCATCTCTATTTTTCTCAGTTTCAGAAATGTGTGCAGTTGACTGGTGAGTGTTTTTCAGACCCTTTTTTTGTTGGAGTTTCTTTGGGAGCTAATTAGCTAGCGCTGTGCGGCTGCTTTGGGGCTGACAGTTGAGGGGGAATGTTGCTGTGTATATGGTCTGCAGTCTCCCAGAGAGCAGGGCCATAATTCATCATTAGGATATCACAGTCACAGGTGCAGATGAGAACTGATAGAGCCAGCAGCCAGGCAAGTCGGGGCACTCAAGGAGGAAAATCTTATCCCAGGGACAATTCCCGGGTCATGCCCGCGGTAATTGAAATAATTTTGCCCCCTAGAGTTGTTTAATCACTGACAATCACACATGCAGGGGAGGACACAGTTTAGGAGCGCATAGGTCTGATTACATCTGGCACCCTTAACCCCCCACTCCCCCCCCCCCCACACACACACACTACCCAGAATGCCACAGTTTACATCAGCCCCATTCCTGCAGCCCCACCTTTCTGTTGCTGTCTCCTACTCATGTCAAGATTTCCTGATAGAGATGAGATTTTTTCTTTGGACGAAAAACACATCCACTGCTTCCTTCTTCTTTTGTCTCTTTTATGAACAGGCCAAACTTAAATATCTCTCAATACGTGTCCATGCACAGTGAAGTGGAGCTACGGTTACATCCCGACTACTACTGTCCTTGTAGGAGGGGAATCCATTTATTGAGTTTAGTATGTCCAACTGATAGGTGGCAATAGGCCCCCTTACAGCTGCTTTCAGTTTGTTAGTACTGGACCCTATGTGGTTGAGCTATTACTCGCTAACTAATGAGCAGCTAACGGATAGCAAGCGTTAAACTGGTACCATGTTGAGCACAGGCTGTATGCGCTGGGCTTTCTTGTTCTTCCTTTGATGTTGCTCTTCTGTTAGCTATTCCACTTCCAGGTCAAAGCCCTAGGGGGGAGACTGTGGAGCATGCTCCGAGTGCCTAGTCCCATTGACTGGATACATGCAGAAATAGCACCGGCTCCCAATCGCATTATCTTGGTGTGTTAGCTCGACTATGAAAAATTTAGATTAATTACGATTTCAGTGGGACTAACATGTACATGTATTTCAAAAGCCCTGTTTGGATCAGACTAACACATTACATTGATTTTCCTCTAACGTCATGTCAACGTACTGACTGTGATTAAAGTAAAGTAAGGACACCCGCGTGCCTCTGTTCAGTGGCCGGATCATCAAATGGACAAAGCACAGTCTCCCATTAAAAAAGCCTATGTTGAGATGCAACAAATCATTTGTCTGTTATTAACCCTGAGCCTGTAATTATGCAGATTGCCATAGATTTTTTCCTGCGGGTGCCTGGAAGTGAGATCCAGAGGTTGTTGTGTGTGTGCGTGGCAGGCAGGCAGGGGCGGACGAGGGGGAATGGCCGTGCATTACTGAACTTGCCACATTCATCATGTTGACTGATGGCACAGGGAGTCGCTCCCCGGGTCCCGGTGGTTAATGTAGTGGGTAATTAACTGTCATTTGCCTAGTAATAGGCCCATGATCAATGGTTTGTGAGGAAACAAATTCTAATCCGGCAGCTGATGAATGCACGCCGAGGCTGGAGCAATTGAAGTAGTGGGAGGGATGGAAGGCTACAGGGGCTGAAGGGGGGGAGAGGAGGGAAAAGCTGCCAGGAGAATTTCAAACGCTGACTGGATCCACTGCTCATATCAGTGCACCAGCAGTCAGGTGAGTGATGGAGAAGATGATTTATCCCCCCTGAATAAAGTTTGTTAGCGTTAAACAATTATTTTTTAAGATCATAAATCAAAATTACTATATGTGCAGGCTTTTAGGAAGCAAATGTATCAAAAATCAGACAATACATTAGGAACAAACTAACCTTCAGAATAGTGAATGATTATGTGGAAGGTTTAGTTGATGTCAGTGCTTTAGAAGTAGAGATTTTGAGTATTACAAAAAAACTAATGTTGAGATAATGTTCATTAAATATGGTTGTATAGGAGAAATATACAGACGCAAACAGACAAGGTTTAGTCAAATAAACACCTAAATGTACATTTTGGATCTTTGGTTTATAATTATACAAAGAAGAAATGTTATGGTAGCAATTGACAGCCGGCAGTGTCTCGCCTTAAACATTCAACAGCAACATATCTCTCCAGGACCACTGTCCCTGTCACCCTCCAATCTACATTGAGCAATCATTTTGTCTAGAAAATCGTTAGAAATTAGGTCAAAATGTCGGTTTCTCATTCGTTTTTTTCCCACTTGTTGTACCTGTGTATACAGGGCTGGGAATCTGTCGTACTATGCTGAGGGGCAAGTCCATAAAAAGACAAGTCTCTCTGGCTGTGGGTTTCTTTTAAAAATGTAGGTCTTGCCTTCTTTTGGTGTGTCGATAGCTAGTGAGCATTAACACGAAAAACACAAAAAAAAATATTTGTTACTAATTTAGGTTCCCTTATAGTTGACAAAGTTAGTACGTGTCACTCCTAGTTCTGTTTGAATAATACAATAAGATTAAACCTGACAAAAACCGTCCAACCTATTTTCTTTCACTGATTGAGCTGTGATAAAACAGTTCCAGAGCAGTGCGGTCGCAGATTTCTGTCCAGCATCATTTTGTTTTTTGGCATTGGCAAAATTCACTCCACAGACATGTTTGCCATTGAACAGTATCTTAGGCTCCGTGTGTATATACAGTATGACATTAAAATGCATTTATTTCCTACACCCCAGTACTAGCGTATAGTCATTGTATTTTGGATTCATCTTGACAAAGCTGAGGGAAAGCATTGGAATAACACCACTCATCGTGCAATCTCCAAAGGGTGTGTGCTTGCGCGTTAAGATGGGTGTTTTTGGGGTCCACTGGACTAAAGCCTGCTGGAATAATTGAATTGGTGTCTGTTATTTCTCTCATCAAATAGGTAGCACTGAGCCGTGTACCAGGCCGTAATGCACAGTGAATGCCCTTTGAATTGAAACAAGGTATCGGGCACTGACTGCACTTCCATTCTCCTTTCAAATTCAGATTTTGAGCAAAAAGCATGAATTTTAATTCCATGTTGTATCTCGGAAACCCCTTTAAATATACATGCTATCTTTTCAGCCATGGATATGAAGTGTGTAGACCGCTACTCTACATATGTTATTCTGTTTTTCTTCTTCAGCCAAAGCACAGTTAGCAGCTTTGTGACAGACATCTGTAACCAGATAGAGAAATTGCCTTTGAAATGTATATATTTATTACCAATTATAATCCAGTCCTGAAAGCATTGAGTCACTCACACAGGCTCCTGGGTCTTTTCAACACTAAGGCCTCTAAGTGTGAAGCATCATCCCTGTGATTGTGTTGGAGCCTGTGTGCGTTTGAATTCATTACAACCAAAGCACGCTTAATTTGCCTCCTCCCTGGAGAGCCATTAGCGTCTGTGGCATCAAACCGGCGGAGCGGGAGAGAGAGAGGAGTGGCAGGTATATGCTCCATCCATCTCCCCCCTCCACCGCGGGGTGAGACAGGGCCCTCACTGTTTGAACACCGAGCCACACAAAGAGCCAGGCTGGCTGGGTTAAAGGCTGCTCATGTCACACATGGCAGTTTGGGTTCAAAATCTCTGAAGACTCCTTATCAGCCACTCCACTTTTCTTTTTTATTTTTTATTTAAAGTTTTATTTTATTCATTTTTTTTAACAATAAAACAAAGCTACATACACACAATACACGAACAACAAGAACAAAACAAACAGAAGACAGGGACTAAAAGAAAACACATCTTGAAGGTGGATCGCCTAAACATCAGACAGTATTAAGGATTAAACAGTCTCTATCTACAGAGTCAAGTCAAATCCAAACAGCAGCAGACCACATGAATCAAGCGGTTAAGTATCTTCTCAACAATGTCAAAGATGGTGACCACTGCCACTCGACTTCTTGAGGCTCAAAAGTCAAAAAGTCAAGTCAATGTCTTTTATTGTCAGTTCTGATAGATGCAAGACATACATCAGAATCGAAATGGCGTTTATCTCTGACCCACAGTGCAGTATATATAGAGTTATATATGTATAATATAGATTTAAAGCATAAAAAATTAAATAAAAAAGTAAAATAAATTTAATTTTTTACAAGGGCAAAGACATCAAATGGGCGGGCCTGGCCCACACTTCCATGACCCTTAGGCCTACCTCTTACTATAGCAACCAGTCAATATTATAATCACATTTTAGGCAAAAAAGTTATTACGTTATTGGTTCAGAAATGAATTACATTGTTGGTAAGTTATTTCGTTATTGGGTTTTTATACATTACAAACTGAAAAATTATTATGTTAATTATTATGTTGGCTGCTACAAATTCCACTAAAGGCCTTTATTAATGAGGCCATTTATATTGTCCAATACAAGTCTGTAAGAAATGTGGTTTAATTGATGTGCTTATTTTGAAAGATTTTAGTTAAAGGAATACTTCACCCAAACGGAACGGCCGTTCTATCATTATGAAAACACTATTATAATATAATGAATGAGGTTTTTCTTCCCTCAGTCTTCCCTCAGTCTTCCCTTGGCCCAGCTGTCCTGTTAATCCTAACCCTACATTTTACCATGTGTGATGTCACGCATGGGAAAATGTAGTGTTAGACAGTGAGACCATAAAACACTCTTTCTGCCTTTTCTCAGGCTAGGATGAACAGATTTCTAAAATGTTTGCACATTTATACTACATAGGATCTCAGAGTTCAATACACCTTCATATTCCCACCGGTTAAGTAGGTCTTTAGGGAAACTGGGACTGTCCTGTGTCAAAAAACACTCACACTATCACTGTTGTAAAATGCCACACTCCATTTATAAAATATTAAATCATCCCTTTCCCCCCACTCTTTTTCAAAATGTGAGCTTGTACAGTGTGAAAACCTTTTAAATTAAGTGTGGTCTTGTTGGTGGTGATATTCTGGATTTTTTTACTTTGACAGTTGAACTCAACAGCAAATCAACATTCTAGGAAAGTAGTGGTAGCTTATTTATCCATTCAAGTGCCTGGCAAAATGGGGGACACTCACACCAACAATGGATTTTTTTCACATATATACAAGGACTTTCACCCAGAATTATTTCTCAGAGCAGAGTAGTGTGACAGTCCTCTTGCAAAGTGCAGGGCCAACCTTAAATTTGCAAGAGATGAGAGCATGGCCAGATCAGACACGACGGAACAGCGCTTTGATTCAAGCTGACAGGCAGAAAGCTTAAAGCATGGCTTCTTTTATACAAATACCTTCCATCATTTACAATCCGGAGCCTTGAGTGCAACGCTGTCTGAAAATGATTCAGGTTTACTGGAATACAAGGACACAACTCGCCCCCTGCACGCTGTGTGGTAAGATTCCACACAAAGGCCTCTGCAGTTTAGGCTCAAACACTCAGACTCATTATCTCGCACTCTCAAGTCTATCATTTCTTTTTTCCTTTTTGTACGTTTTTTTTTCTAAGAAGGAATTACTCGTCTTTTTTATAAGGATAGAAATCATTTCATCTATTTCATGTGAAGGCCTTCCGGGCAATGCACATCATTTGCGCGGGGGGGAAGGACAAGAGAGACACCACAAATGTATCTATATTTAGATTGCTCAAAGGGAAAAGGCATAATTCTTTTAATTAAGTTGGGCCCTTTAATCCGCCCGAAATTGGCCCTTTCTCTTTGTTTTCACCCACCTACCTATGTTACAAGAGATATCCTTCATTGTATTCAAGGTGTGTGTTGACAGTGGCTCTTAGTTGTGTAGGTATTCATGAGGGGCACAATCTATCTGCTTCCTTTTCGCCTGTAGGGAAACATACTTTCTGAAGGTTAATAAACAACCCCCTGCATATCCCAGGCCCCCAGATCATTTATCAGATTGCGATCTCTCACAAACTGGGAGAGTGGCATGCCGTTTTATCATTTTAACAACGATGGCTAAAAGTGCCTCAAGAAGTCTCGCCTAATAGGTTATTTTGTTATATGATTTTGTTATCAGATATTTTGTTTGCTAGTGGTTGAGGGTTAGCTGTGTGGTAGCAAGCAGCCCTGAATCCCTAATGAATACTCACATTAATGTCCCCGGAGCAGGGCCAAGAAATAATAGGGTTCCTCCTTTGGGCAATGGTGCTATGTATACCCCATGTATCCCCAGGGCTGTACGCTTATTTTTTTAGGTGGTAGCACTGGTGCTAGCAAGCAAAAAAATTCAGTAGCACAAAAATAAATTTGGTAGCACACAAAGTATGATCAAAAACTTGCATAACCTTAACCCTTGCATTTCACTTTAATTACCTTTTAGCCTGTCATCTTGGTCTCCTTTGAGATTCTCAATTAATATTATATCCTAGTGTGTGATTGTAGAAGAATGAATAGGGGTGCACTGATTGCAATTTAGACAAAATAATCTAACCTGCCAATTGCAATTTTTTGCTGATTCAGAATTATTTTCCCCCATAAAAATATAAAAATAATATCTATATCTATGTATGTTTTGTATATACATATAATTATTATATTAATAATAATATTTTTTTTTAGAAAATGTCCTTTCTGTTAATTAAAACCAAACTTTAAAACATTAAACATAGCCTATTAAATAAATAAGTATACATATTGGTACAATTTAGGATAGATTAAATAGGTTGTTGTGAATGTGTTGGGAGTTTTTCTTCAGTGGCTTATTTCAAACTTTGTTTTTAGACTACTATTGACTTTTCTCTGCAGCTGAAGGAGTTGCCTTTCTAGCTAGAGCACTGCAGGGCTGTGAAGTGCTAATTTCCTGTTCTTACCGGCTTCAAAATAAAAGTCAACTCACGTTTGGCTAGTAACAGGCTTTTAACGTGAAGGTGCACAGGAAATGTTCTGTTTGCACACGCGCTAACTTAACTGCGATAATCTCCTTCCGGTTATTACCGTTGGTGAAGTTTTTATAGGCTAGGTAAAATCGCTGCACGAGCACAGATCCCAGCACACATCTTTCACCAGCCAAAGTGGAGGGTGGACTCAATAACTTACTTGCCTAAGACTCATTTACCCGCAGTGTTAATGTAGAGCCCTCTAAGCAGTGTTGTGCAGCACTCCTCTGTGTCTCAAACAGACAGCATCTGCTCATTAGCACTCGTGCGAGTGGACTTGTATTCATCATCGCACGTGATCAATTTCAGTAGCAAATGCGATCAAAACTGTCGCACTGTACAGCCCTGATCCCATCTATTTCCATGGCACAAGCTGTGGCCATTGCTATTTTTTAACTGTGATACAGTGTAGCCCGGCTCGGTCCAGCCTCTATTTGTGTGACTGATTCAGAAGGCCTTAGCTCATGTTAGTGTGTTTACCACAATCTATCTGACAGCTGTCACTCTCGTTCCCACAGTCACCAACTAGCAGCAGAAGCAGCCCTATACTCTTTACATTGTGTTTGCTGTTACTTCCAGTTCTAATGGGGTGCAGGGGTGGGTCGTAATGGTGGTAGGAGTCCTGGTTGTTCAAATGTGCTATCCTCATGTCATTTACTTCACAAATTCAGGACTCAAAATAATTAAAATAATATATATATATCGTCCATTTGTTGGGACAGCGTGTCAAATGTATTGTCTCTAAAAGATTTCGGAAAAAAAGTTGCACTGAAAAGCAGAAAATAGGGGTAAAAACAGGCACTACGTCATCAACATAACACATGAACTAAGCTAAGCCAGACAACTCCTAGGGTTCATTTTCTATGCTGAGGATTGGGGGGGAAACAATTCTTAACGTCATTTGTGTGTCTTTGTGTGTGTCAGGTTGTTTGGCGTCACCGGGAACTGCGCGGCTTGCAGCAAGCTAATCCCAGCCTTCGAGATGGTCATGAGGGCCAAGGAGAATGTGTACCACCTGGACTGCTTCGCATGCCAGCTCTGCAATCAGAGGTGAGTGATTGGACCACACTCCTTTTTCCCCATAGCCACATAGCCACGTCTGGGCAGAGGCACCACAGCACTGTAGTGAATCCCAAGTGCTTGTGATAGTTGAAGGAAGATCCTACACATCAAGAGATTGATAACTCTCACCAGTGACTAAGTAGACCCATGTAGGGTCAAAGGGAGACCTGTTGGACCCAGCACTGATTAGAATCATGCGCTATACCACTGTGGAGTGTCAGCCAAGAGCCACAGGTGCAGTTCCATGTCCGTACATATGCTCCCCATCATTCTTCATTACCGAGCCTCCACCTGCATTCTTTAGACTTGTGCGGTCAGGAAAGGCCATGGTTTAGACATGGGGGGGGTCCAATTCCAAGAATTTTTGCTGCAAATGTCAAACAAAGGGTTGCCAGTTTACCACTAAAACCAGTCTAACGGCCCGCCAGAACCAGCACAACCTCCAATAAAACCAGTTCATAATTGATCCCAAATCCAGCTTTTAAAATCCAACTGCATTACTATCATTGTCTTAATGTATCCTCTCTCTCCCTCCTAATGATGTTGCTTACTAAAATGATTATATTTTATATGATTATAGTGCTTTATTTTTATTCATGTACATTATTCCTGTAATTTGCATGGAATGAATAACCCAATCAGGGGCCAAAGCTTTCAACCATTTACTTTATACTGTATAAATTCTCTCATCTCATTTAACAAACTCCACTTTGTTTGCGGACACATAGACAGAAGGACACACACACACGCATGCAGGCAGACACACACACACACACACACACACACACACACACACACACAGACAGACCAAAAGAGACACATTGTGCATGTTAAAAGGCGAAAGGACCATGGTTGCACACAATTAGCACTGGGTTATTGTCTTGCCACTACAGCTGGCTGCACCAGACAGCCTCCGCCTAATAGAAGAAGTCAGCCAATCTTCATCAGCCCAGGCCCAGGCATAGCCAACTCTGCTCCCACACATTAAAACCCATTTAAGCTCCAGCAAATCTTTCTTTTTACATTAGGCCAGTTGATGAACTGTTGAATAAAATCGACCTGGTGTGTTTCACATGGTCCGCTGTGGCCTTGCAGAGCACCACTCAAGATGCCCATCACAATTTGAATTGGGGCCCGGCCACGATTTATGGTGTGGCACCGTCTTTAATTGAAGCTGTTCTTCAAGCTCTGGCTTTTTTTGTTTGTTTTCCATTTATTTTTCTTTCCATTGGTAGAGCTGTTGGGAGTAGATCAGGAATATAAACTAAAATAATGATTCTGTTCTAGATGCACACAGCATTTCCCAAAAAGTAATGTAAAAAAAATGGCTAAGTGGTGGTAGGATGGCCTAGAGGAAAGGTGGCTGACCAGTAATCATGAGGTTGCTGGTTCAATCCCCAGCAACGGACAGGAGGGTGTTAGTTGTAAAACTAGTAGTGGCTGGTATTACGTCTACGGTGCCCACCATCTCTACCATTGTGTCCTTGAGCAAGACACTTAACCCCAAAACTGCTCCAGGGGCGCTGTACTATGGCTGACTCTGTGCTCTGACCCCCTCTGGAGTGTGGGAACTTGAGAGGAGATATGTGGAAAGACAAATTTCAATGTAACTATTGACTAATAAAGTAACTTAACTGAAATATTTAAAGTATGGAAACTCGAGATCAAATTCTGATGCACAAATGATTATTTTCATCTCTCTTTCTGAAAGAATGGGACTACAGCCAGGTCAGCCCACTAGCAGTCTGTTGATCTGGAGTCTTCAACTGTAAGGTCAGGTTAGACACTGTAGGCTAAAACTATTTTTTTCCCCCCGAGCACTAGAGATTTTCATTTAGTTTGCTTCCATAACATGTCTTCTTTCATACTCTTTCATACATCAACGGTCCAATTAGGAGTCATTAGTTAGATATTGCCTAATTTGCATATTTATTTAAACATGTCTGAAAATATTGCAATTAAAAAAAACAGTTATATCGTAGTTCATCAACTGGCAAAGCTTCATGACAATATTTATTTATTTATTGGTTTAGTTCAGGGACATTGCACACTCATCAACATCCAAAATGTAAGTGAGCCAGAGTTAGCCTAAGAGGCTAGGGTTCATCTGTTGTCCCCTGCAACCTAAAATTACAAAAATAAAATGCATGTATAAACAAAGATTAAAAAACAACATAGTCGACTCAGAAAATACAGTAACACAGAGTAAGAATGAATTGACAGACAATGGCAAACAAACAATAAAATAAGCAGATAATAAAACACAGCGTACATTAAACATTATAGGGAAGTGCACAAAACAGTTAGCCTGGAAATCCAGACCCTGATATCTTGAACGATAGAGGGTCTGGCCACGATCAATAGTAATTTCCAACTACTCGTGCATTTCAAATGCCACTGCACGCAATTGGATAGCACTACAACCAATCAGAGCGATGCACAAGGTGACGTAGGCTATTAAGCGCGGTTCGTTTAGCGAACAGCTCTTAAACTGTTAAATTAAACTTTTGCCGTGGTCGGTTGGCAAAACAGAACATTCCACTTACTTGCTAATGAAAGATTTGAGTGCGGTCTTCCAAATCGTAAAGGGTCGAGGCCAAAGTCGTCTCAAACTCACACAACATATCCACAGCCATCTTTGATGTTTACTATCACGGCTTCGACATCGCATGCACGTCACTGTCGTCATCCGGTTACGTCCGCCCCAGAGCACCATACAAAGGGCTCTGGCGCGCCCATATCAGATAGAACCAATTGAAACGTGAGTCGGGATTTCTCGACTTTTTGAAAAAGCTTCAATGGAGAGTGTCCAGACCAACAGGCGCAGCAAATTTAATTTGCCAGCGCCTAGTGGCAAGTCTGGGAATGCTAGGCTACAAAACAGCAGATTAGAGCAGGACAAACAGACCTATAATAAAAACACATATACAGCAGCGTAAAGCACATCTATGTCTTAAACATTTTGACCCTATTCACCCGCAGTGTCTCACCTTAAGTGTCTGTAGTCAGAATGAATGTTTCTCTCATCTTTCAGACGGTTTGGGGTTCATAGCAGGTTTAATGCATTCTCAACATTATGAAATAAGTCCCCGCTAAGTGTTTTTTTTTGTTCAACATTGATATCCAGACCTATAGAATGACATTTCACAAATGTTCTCAGCTTCAGAGCTATTATGTGAACAGCTTCTCAGCATTTGGGTTGGCACACAAGCACACACACACACACACACACAACACACACACACACACACACACACACACACACACACACACACACACACACACACACACACACACAGCGGCCCCTTCAATAAAACAATCTAATCCATCTCACAAATGGCACCAGAGATTTCTCAGTGGAGCCTCGTCAGAAAAATGTGAAATCTGATAAACAGAGCAGACGACGTGTGGGGTCAGCAGCAGGGGTCAGGCTCTGTAATTATCCCACGGCTCCTTGCAGGTCAACCGCGGCCCCATGTCAACCGTTTGAAGGTTGAATTGCTACAATCAAGTATGAACATTACAGCAGCCCCATCACACACACACACACACACACACACACACACACACACACACACACACACACACACACATACTCACTCATGCATCCATTCACGCCATCAATTGCTTTGTGGGTACATCCACTCTACTGTATCAAGCAAGTGGACAGGGAACTTGAAGTGATTATTCTGATTTCATCACGTCAGGACTAATGGTCATCGCTATAGTCAGTTGTTGCCGTTGCCAGACACTGCAGGTGAATAGGGAAACATTTTGAACTTATAGATATCACAATGAAACTTTGCCAGTCGCTTACTGACATTAAAACAATATGTTTTTGTATTGCAGCTTTTTTTAACAGAAATGGTTGAATGAATATGCAAATTTGGCAGTATCTAACTTCTCATGTGTACATTTGCATCTCCTTGAAAACAAAAACAAAAGTCTAGATGTTAGACGAAGCCGGA
Organism: Hyperoplus immaculatus; assembly: GCA_949357725.1. Lineage (NCBI taxonomy): Eukaryota > Metazoa > Chordata > Actinopteri > Uranoscopiformes > Ammodytidae > Hyperoplus > Hyperoplus immaculatus. The sequence goes on from OX442370.1 coordinate 19,892,336, forward strand.
GATAAAATCTGAATTTCATGTTTACAGCATATTAGTATTCAAAATGGTAACGTATCGGATACAGCATTTCTTTCATTTGAACAAAAATAAAAAGAATACCATGTCTTACAAATGCCTTTTCGGCATCTTTTAAAGAAGATGTATCATTAATCAGTTAACAACGTATGAACAAATCCTTTAGTAATAACCTTCAGAATAGTGCTATAGATGATTGTGGAAAGTTTAGTTAGAAGTAACTGCTTTAGGAAGTTGAGATCCTAAAAAAAACTAATGTTGAGATAATGTCCGTTAAAGATGGTTGTATAGGAGAATAATTACAGACGCAAAACAAACAAGGATTATTCAAATAAACAACTAAATGTACATTTTGGACCTTTGATTTATACTAGTATGAAAGAAGACATGTTATGGAAGATAAATAGACACAAATCTCAAAATTGACCAGTGCTTGAAAAAACTAAGTTTGTGCCTTAACTTCAAGGGCTTCAAAGTACTCTGTAGGGATGAAGACAGACCCATTAGCTGAGAGTGGATATGTCACTGTGCTCATGACCTGCAAGCGCCTTCTCCTTCTTTTGTCATCTTTACCATCAAATTGGCAGCCATCGGAAATAAAACTTGAATCCGCTTCAGGAATAATATAAATGGAAAAAAGGCCTCGCCAGTTATCTTACTTGTGTATCTGCCAAGCAAAAAAAAGCCTGTTTTTTTCTTCCCATCCCCATTTCTCTGTGCATGACTCTGAAATGGTATGGCGCTGAGGGCAGTGAATGGTCCTGTCCCTGGGTCTATCAGTGGAAATATAGCATCCTACATTGGTGCTGATTGCTCATGTCTCCGACCAATGTGTCCTCACTCTGTTAAACTGGACATAAATCCTGCATCGTGACCTTCCCACCAGCCAGACCTGTTATTCTCCCTCCCTGTGTGAGCTGCTAGGGACAGCTATAGTCCCCACTGTTATCTTCAAGCCAGTGGTGGACAAACTCCTATACCACAGTACATGAGTAGTAGATACTCAATAGTCAAATATTACCAGAAAGGGTAACACCTCACAATAAGGGTACAATAATGAACTTGAGCTTAGTTAATGCTATTAATGGTTGGTTAATGCATAGTTAATGCTTAGTTAGCTAATGTTTAGTAAAGTGTTTACTAAGCATAACAGTTTGTTAATGCTGAGTAAATGCTTATCAGGTTGCGTGCGACCAATTGTAATCAAAAGCTGAATAAAAGTATGATTTTTGTCTTTGAAATGTAGTGGAGTGAAAGTCATAAGTTTCCAAAAAAAAATAAAAAGAAGAAGCAGATACTCAAGTAGATGACACACACTCAAAAGATGTACTGAAGTTCAGTATTCAAGTAAATTTACTTTGTTACTTTGTCCACCACTGCTTGAAGAAGCCAAAGGGATTGTGGGTGTTATTGGGTGTGGGTTAGGGAATAAGGACCAAGATATGAAACTCCATCCAGGGAGCAGTTATAGCCACATATCAGGCCCTTGGGGGGGACAGCTAATCGATAGGCCTGTCGTCCAGCCTCATCATCTAGGCCCAATTTCCCCCCTGATGAGGTGGAGGCTACGGTGTGTGTGTGTGTGTGTGTGTGTGTGTGTGGGGGGGGTGGTGGTGGTGTGGAGGTTAGAGGAGAGGGGGGGTGTGGGTGACAGGGGCAGGGCAAGGTCAGCGCTGATAAGGGGGGACCATGCTCCACACTGCTGGAAGCTTTTTGGAAGGAAGAGAGACTGACACCAATTGGGGTTTTTCGGCGGAAGCTTAGCTCAGCCACCGCTGCCTTGTATGTCACGAGTTAGGGCTTGTTAGACAGGGGGCCCCCTAATAGCCAATAAGGGACACAGTTGTCACTTGGTGTATGATTGGTGTTGAGAACTCGGAAGCAGCCAGCCAGCCTATACACTACAGAACACAATTTAAAGGATCTAATCCTGCACTGTCGGTGGAGAAACAAAATCACGAAAATGACAAATTGTATACAAATAAATGTCAGTCTTTCCTACCCATGCATGGAGATAATATAATGTTGTTCCGACCAATAGCCAGTTCATTGGTTTTCAGTATTCTATAAGGTCCTAGTCACTAGTTTAGTTTTATTTATTTTTTTATCTGTTTGTCTAAAGCTAAATGCTGGTGACTGCACAGAACAACAGCAAATATATACCCATCCATGCATCCTGATGAAATACTGTCAATGCTGTTGGAAGTAGTGGCGATGTAGTGACTACTCACTAACAAGGCAGTAAGCTTAGACATAGTACATCCATGGTGGTATTTGTACCATCTACCCTTGACACTGCAGAAGATGACGCATTCCTTTGTGTGGACTTTATATTCTGGCCAGAGCATCCTATTAAATTGGATGGTGCAACACAGCTAATATGATGGCTTCCTCCATTTTTGTGACCCACATTGTTTGATTAACAATTGATTTTTTTTTCTGGTGGTACAGTTACAGAAAACCTGACATCTAGTTAGTCCTGAGAGAGGGAGAGAGAGAGAGGGAGAGGGAGAGAGAGAGAGAAGAATACAAGATCAAAGCGTCTTATAACACAACTTTAATGGATGTTTCAGCACTGATAAACTGATACTCTCTGCATTACATACCCAGAAGAAGAAGAAAAAATGGTCTTCAGTGTGTCCTTGTGCTTCTGCCTGTGTCTGATTGCCCCACAGCTGTCTTGCAATACAAGATGTACAACATGCTGTTACAATTAAGCATCAGTGTCATAGAGGGCCAAGTCAGTGTCTGTGCACCTGTATTGCATCCTAACAGTCATTAGATTTGGTTGCAGTTGAGACTATATTTCCATTCTCTGACCGATTGAAGTGAATAGTCTAGTTAACACACACAGGCCTCGGAGGCATAATGGCTGGGCATGGCAGTACACATCTTTTTAAGTGAAGCCTGTGTGAAGACATTCTTTCTCTCACTACCTCCTACAACAAGAAGGTCTCTGAAGACTCATTAGTCACAGTCCCCTCTAAGTAAAGGAGAGAAAAGATGGAGGGAGGAAAGTGAAGGTAAAGCAGACAGCACAGGCTGGACTGGATTGTAAAAGTTAGAACACCATGATATTGGTTCACAATCACAAGATGAAATAAATACAACATTAATGAATGAGGCAAGACACTGAGAATGAATAGAATAGAGTAACATTTTGAACTTACTGTATAAGTACCATGATGAAGCTCTGATTACTGACATTAAAACTATTCTTTTTTTGTATTACAATTTTAATATGATTGAATAAAAATGTACGTTTGGCAATATCTATCGAATTATGCATTTTCTTTGCATATTTTTAAAAAGCAAAACATCTAGATGTTGGATGAAGCCAGAGTTAAAATGTGTCCATTTCATTTTTACAACATAAAAAGAGTTTTATTTTATACTGTCAAAAATACTATGAAAATACTACAAACAGGTCTTAAAATGCATTTTCAGTATGTTTTTTAAGAACGAAATTACATCATAAATCAGACAATTAACAACGTATGAACCTTCAGAATAGTGCTAATGTTGAGATAATGGCCGTTAAGGATGGTTGTAGGATAGATATACAGACGCTGCAGTATATTGCGGTTCAGTCAGATATACACCTTAATGTACACTTTGGACCTTTTATTTATGTACAGTATGTATGAATAAAACGTGTTATGGAAACAAAACAGACAAATTGACCAGTGCTTGAATGTTTTGCTTGCCGTGTCTTGCCTTACTTACTATATTCGCAGAGACCAAAACAAACTGTTTGTTTATAGCAGGTTACAACTATATACAATTATGTATACAATTATGGGGCGACCGTGGTAGAGCGGGTCGGCCAACGATTGAAGGGCTGGCGGTTCGATTCCCACCCTGCCACTTGTGTCATGGTTGTTGTGTCCTTGGGCAAGACACTTCACCCACCTTGCCTCGTGTGAATGTGTATGACTGCTGTATGTTTGTGGTGGTCGGAGGGTCCGTAGGCGCGAAATGGCAGCCACGCTTCCGCCACCGGAATGAACGGAACCTGGAACCCTGTAAAGTGCTTTGAGTGCCTAGAAAAGCGCTATATAAATCCAATCCATTATTATTATGTATTATTATTATAGTAGCATTCTAGCAGAGGGCTATATATACAGTATAAGATGTGCTTTGCAGTAGTTTTTTAAAGAGAGTGGAAATACTATGGCAATACAAGGTTCCTTTATTAGACACGCCTGTGATGGTCCAGGGTGTAATATCCTCATCATAATTGGTGCACAGATGTCACATATGCTGTTGACATTTCACCGAGCAGAAACAATTTGGCCGTGTGAAATAAGTGGAAGGTAGGGTTAAGAGATGGGAGGAGAGAGAGAGACACACGCACACCCACAGCACTAGTCACAGAAAGAGTCCCTGCGTTCCAAATCTCATACTGATCATAAAAAAACTATCTAGTTAGGAGGAAGAATGCTACAATTGGGATGTACTTTTACTTATTTATTTCATCATAACATGGCGCCTTGATCTTGCCTCTTGCTTTTATATCCGTCGCATTCTACGGTTGTTTTCACGAAGATGCTCAGTCGATGTGACGTCACTTCCGGGGCGCACTGCATTGTGGGTCAGAATCGCCCAAATAGCATGCTGTTTTCAACGCTAAAAATCTCGAACCGGATGTAGTAGGGCACCCAGTTTATTTCTAAGCATGAGTTGTCCGTCTTTAGTTTGGTCACGAAGGTCTGCAAGTATCATCCCATTAAAGGTGGAGGCCAGTGGCGTGGCGTGGCGTGGGGATTTTGTTTGAGGAAGCCAAGTGAGACAACACCTTTTTATTGGAAGGTGGGGGACAGAAAAGAGTAGGCTACGTCGCATCTTGTATTTAATGTAACTACAAGGGCTATTATAGCGCCTTGTCACTTTACCAGGACTTACACACGCCTGTAATCTGTCCGACACCGCTCGTTCGCTCGTTCGCTCTCTCTCTCTCTCTCCCACTCACTCACTCACTCACTCACTCACTCACTCACTCACTCACTCACTCACTCACTCACTCACTCACTCACTCACTCACTCACTCACTCACTCACACACCTCCTAATCATCTTATTAAATTATAAATGTTATTATAAATGCACCCACTCAAAATCTCCACCCTCCATAACTGTTCTTGCTAATATGATAACAATGCAAACATGCTAATCTCCCGCTATTGTTATTGTTGTTAAATTTCAGTGACGTTGATAATGATGCTTTGATTTGATTGGTGTAAAGCCAAGGGCCGAGTGGCTTCCCTTGGCATCCTCATGACACCCTCCTGACCAATCACAGGAGGGCAGTGTCAAGACAATAGCCTCACCTGATTGGTCTATCCTTCTTTTTTTCACTAAGGGATGCCTCGCGGACTTAGAGTGTGCAGTGTCGTGTTTCGCCGCGTCTTTAGAATGTAACTTTAAAGGGGGGCTGTTTCGCGTATTGTGAATCAGATTATTATGCTATTTTTAGAACAGAGGGGTATACTACAAAGCAAACTCAACAGAGCCCGACTCTCTTTTTTTGATCTGGTTCAACATAACACATACCCTCGCTCAGAGCTAACTGGTATCACGAAGGAAGTTATCAACCTCTTATGTTGAACGAGGGTTTCGGCTTCAGGCTCTGTGCGCGTCCCCATGAGAGGGGGCGTTTGACCCGTCATTTGACTCTGCTTCCGCACAGACTGGACTGATCTTGTGCCGCTAACTTTACACAAACGGACTGATTGCAAGCAGCTGAGTAAAACAAAAGTGTGTCGCCAACTTCATTCAAGAGGAAGAGTTTGTCAGTCTGAATTATTACAGCAGAAAACAGAGAGCCGAAAAAAACTCTTACTGCAAATAGGCTAAGGAGAGTGGAATGCTGCCAGCATGGAAATGATTTATTTATCTTGCCGATCGTTCTCGCAGTGCGTAACGTGACATTATAAAACAATGAAACGTTGAACTCGGATTTAAACACTATACCATTTAGCCTAATATATATATAGGCTACTTTGCTATATTTATAGCACTACGCCTATAGTCCCACACTTAAGAATGTAATTTAAGTCTGACACTGTCCCCAAATGAATAGCCTATGGAAAATAATTTAGTTTTGGGCCACATCATAATGAATACAATTTTGATTTAGACTATTAGTCTTTTATTTGAATCTTACAAATACCAATAGGCCTACATTAAAAAAACATGTAGTCTGGATTTTTCGGACAAATATGAATCTACTATGAGAAGCTTAACCAGCGAGTCTGCAGCGATGTCCGAACTGTGACAGCTGTCACCTGTCACGTCCCAACTGTAATCGCTACTGATGAAAAGAAAGAAGCCCACAGTGAAATAATGTTGCAACCTGTGATTTTATAGAACGCTTCATTAAGAGCCAGTGTGTGTAGATCGCCAGGTAAAATCATACAGTAGGCTATAGGTGTGGGCTATTTTACATTTTCAATAACTGTAAGCATGTGGCAAAAAGCCACAGCGCGATGTTACAGTTCACTCTGTAAGTCTAATGTCACGGCTTCGTTTCGTTCATTAACTTACTGATCAATAAGTTTAGATGTAACAGTTTCCTCAGTGAGAATGTATCGCTCAGACAA